>CAUYON010182675.1:0-16408 GCA_963573935.1 Arctocebus calabarensis | reverse complement strand
CCTCAAGCTGTCACCCTGGATAGAGTGCCATGGCATCACAGCTCACAGCAACCTCCAATTCCTGGGCTCAAGCGAGTCTCTTGCCTCTGCCTCCCAAGTAGCTGGGACTACAGGCGCCCGCCACAACACCTGGCCATTTTTTTGGTTGCAGCCATCATTGTTGTTTGGCGGGCCCGGGCTGGACTTGAACCCACCAGCTCAGGTGTACGTGGCTGGCGCCTTAGCCTGTTGAGCCACAGGTGCCGAGCCAGTTTTTATTTTTTGCCTGCTAAGTCCAACATCTGGCTGTTCTCACTGGCAGTTTCTGTTGCCTGCTCTTTTTATGTGTCTGGGTCACACTTACCTGTTCCTTAGCATAACTGGTAAGTTTTTTGTTGAAAATTTGACATTTTAGACAATGTATTGTAGTAATTCTGTAAATACTGGTTCCCTGTCTCTCCCACCTCAGGCCTGTTTTTTTTTTTTTAATTTTTTTGTAGAGACAGAGTCTCACTTTGTTGCCCTCAGTAGAGTACCGTGGCATCACACAGCTCACAGCAACCTCCAACTCCTGGGGCTTAGGCGATTCTCTTGCCTCAGCGTCCCAAGTAACTGGGACTATAGGCACTCGCCACAATGCCTAGCTATTTTTCTGTTTTGCAATTCAGCCAAGGACGGGTTTGAACCCGCCACCTTCGGTATATGGGGCCAGCGCCCTACTCAATGAGCCACAGGCGCCGCCCATGCCTGTTGTTATTAGCTTTTTTCTTTCTTTTTTTTTTTTAATTCATTTTCATTCTTATTTACTCAATGTGCAAAATTTCTTGATCATAAAACTAAGGAAAATTGTTTCATATAAACTATACAAGGCCAACAAAGTCAAATCATATTGGATAAAGCAAACAATTCTGAAATAGAAGTCAATATTTTATGTATACCCCCCAAAACTCCTACATATATAAAAACTTTTACTTTTTTTAACATTTGAGCACCCTAGTTTTATCTTTTTGTAATTCTATTTTTAAGCCAACAGTAGAAGTTATTAGCTTATTTCTTTAGCAACTTGGCCGTGTGCTCTTTGAATCCTGTTTTGAACCAGTTATAACATTTTATTAGATCCCTCACCAAGTAATGAGTCTAACAAAATCTTTGACATGTGTTTATTTATATGAATGCCACAATTTTATCCTTTAAAAAGTATTGTTAAAATAGTTGTAATAAGCTAGATATATAAGTTGCAGAATTTCCATTCCCAGAAGCACAACTAAGCTTAATCGCAGCCAGTGAAGACTCAGAAGCAGAAAGACCTTGGAGTTGTGTAACGTATCTGCTACCTGTGGCAGGACATCTTAGGCCACTGAAGTGGCAAATGTAGACAAACATCATTTTACCCACTAATATCTTCTGGGTACTCTGTTCACAGCAATGATACCTCAGGCAGTTCCACAAACCACAGAGGCCAGGTGAGGGAAGTTTTCTAGGGGAAGCTGTCCAGGTACACTATTCCTCCCTATTCCTTATGTTAGAGGAGGAACGCTCTTAGTTTTTTGTCCTTGTTTTTTTGTTGTTGTTGTTGTTTATTTTTTTGAGTTAGTCTTACTCTGTTGCCCTGACTGGAATGCAGCAGTGTCATCACCTCAAATGCCTGGACTCAAGTGATCCTCCTGGCTAAGCATCTGGAGTAGTTAGGACTGTGGTTATACCACTACAACAGCTACTTTTTCTATTTCATCCTACAGATGGGTTTCACTATGTTACTCAGGCTGGTCTTGAACTTCTGGCCTCGAGTGATCTTCTATCTTCTTTTTTTTTTTTTTTTGGTAGAGATAGAGTCCCACTTTGTCGCCCTCGGTAGAGTGCCCTGGCATCACACAGCTCACAGCAACCTCCAACTACTGGGTTTAGGCAATTCTCTTGCCTCAGCCTCTGGAGTAGCTGGGACTGCAGGCACCTGCCACAACACCCGGCTATTTTTCTGTTTTGCAGTTCGGCCGAGGCCGGGTTTGAATCCGCCACCTTCGGTATATGGGGCCGGCGCTCTACTCGATGAGCCACAGGCGCCGCCCAGATCTTCTATCTTCTGTATCCTAAAGTGCTAGGATCATAGGAATGAGCTGCCACACCTGGCCTCATTTTTGTCCTTAATAAAGACAAAAGGATGATCACAATGTAAACCACTTACAAAGCCTTCTAGGTCTTAGAGAATCAGAATTGCTCATAAAAAGGTATAAAATTAAACCTCTATCTATGATAGAAAGTATTTACTTAACTGAAGGCTATTTACTGTTGTTCTTTGTGTCTTTATTACTTCATAAAGCATTATTTGAAATTTACATTTGGAGCCAGAATGTTAAAGGACATCAGGGAGGTTTCCCATTTGTATATTTTGTAGTAGAGTTGGGAATTATACTGCAAATGAAAGTGAACCAATAAATATTCCCATAGTCACTAACTATCCAGCCAGCATTCCAATTTCCCATATGAATAAAACCATATTGCAGGCTAGAATTTCACTCTGATGTTTCTTTTATTTATTTATTTATTTTTTTTTTTTGCCTGGGGCTGGGTTTCAACCTGCCACCTCGGGTATATGGGACCGGCGCTCTACTCCTTTGAGCCACAGCTGCCTCCTTAGATATGTTTTTGTTTGTTTTTTTATAGACAGAGTCTCATTTTGTTGCCCTCAGTAGAGTGCTGTGGCATCACAGCTCACAGCAACCTCCAACTCCTGGGCTTAGGTGATTCTCTTGCCTTAGCCTCCCAAGTAGCTGGACCACAGGCGCCTGCTACAATGCCCGGCTATTTTTTTGTAGAGACAGAGTATCACTTTATTGCCCTTGGTAGAGTGCCATGGCTTCTCAGCTCACAGTAATATCCAACAGTATATGGAGATAGTGCCCTATTCACTGAGCCACAGGAGCTGCCCTAGATATTTTTTTCTTTTCTTTTTTTTTTTTTTTTTGAGACAGAGCCCCAAGCTGTCACCCTGGGTAGAGTACCATGGCATCACAGCTCACAGCAACCTCCAACTCCTGGGCTCAAGCGATTTTCCTGCCTCCACCTCCCAAGTAGTTGGGACTACAGGCATCTGCCACAATGCCTGGCTATTTTTTTGGTTGCAGCCATCATTGTTGTTTGGCGAGCTCGGGCTGGATTCAAACCTGCCAGTTCAGGTGTACATGGCTGACGCCTTAGCTGCTTGGGCCACAGGTGCCGAGCCTATTTATTTTTTATTTTAATTTTTTGAGACAGAGTCTCACTAAGTCACCCTTGGTAGAATGCTGTGACATCATAGCTCACAGCAACCTCCAACTCTTGTGCTTAAGCTCTTGCCTGAGCCTCCCAAGTAGCTGGGACTATAGGTGCCTGTCATAACGCCCAGCCATTTTTTTTTTTGCAGTTATCATTGTTGTTTAGCTGGCCCAGGTCTGGTTCAAACCTGCCAGGCTCGGTGTATGTAGCTGGTGCCGTAACTACTGTGCTACAAGTGCTGAGCCTTTTTTTTTTTTTCAGGACAGAGTGTTACTATGTCACCCTCCGTAGAGTGCCATAGTGTCACAGCTCACAGCAACCTCAAACTCTTAGGCTTAAGTGATTCCCTTGCCTCAGCCTCCAGAGTAGCTGGGATTACAGGTGTCCAGCACAATGCCTGGCTATTTTTGGTTGCAGTTGTAATTGTTGTTTAGCAGGCCTGGGCCAGACTCAAACCCACCAGCCTCAGTGTATGTGGCCGGTGCTCTACTCACTGAGCTACGGGCGCCAGCCCAGTCTGATGTTTCATCTCTATAATACTATGGGACATAGGTAAGTCTGTGTCTATGATGTAAAAGTCCCAATATTTCTGGTTTGAATAATCTCAAATGCAGTGAATTCATGTCTGTGGAGCACTTGATAATTCACTTACAAATCCTGGTCCATTTTTCCATCACAAATACATTATTATTGGAAAGGGAGGGGCCTGAATCCAATTTTGGGTTGAATTAACAGGGATGTCTGGCAGGGAGAAGGCACAGTGGTCCTAGGGGCCATAATACAAAGATGAGGAAAAGATAAGGAGCTTCAGGAGCTGGGTCGATTTTAGGGTAGCTGTGAGAGATGAGATGCCCAGGTTCTCCGAGGCCGTGACTCTGCAGCTGCATTACCTGGGAGCATGTTAGAAATGCAAATCTCAGGCCTCAATCACACGGAATCAAAACCTTAATTTTAACACTATCTCTTGGTAATTTGTGTACACATTAAATTTAAGAAGTACTGATAGAAGACATCAAGAGTTTTATTCTTGTGAGTCCTAATGATCTTGCCTTATTTTTCTTGTCTCCTATAATGGAGCCATCCTAAACTATGCTTGGACTTTGGAAGTACTCGAAACAGGTTCATCATCACCACATAGGAAGAAGTGATCTCTTATGCTGTGGCTGCTTTAGCCCACAGCTGACCCTAATGATTCAGTTAAGGAATATTTAATAAGCTCCTATGAGTAAAGTACTAAGGATTTTATGAGGAATATATTTTGATAAAACTTTAATTTCTGTGATGGAGACAGGCTATCTTTATAAGAGGAAATAATCCAGGTATCACCCTATTAGGTATCTCATATTCTAAGGTATTAGATCTTCTTTAAGTTCTAACATGACTAACTACTATGAAAAATAAGGCGTGTTACTTTATTTATATATTTTTGAGACAGAGTCTCACTACGTTGCCCTCGGTAGAGTGCTGTGGCCTCACAGCTCACAGCAACCTCAAACTCTTGGCTCAAGCGATTCTCCTGCCTCAGTCTCCCAAGTAGCTGGGACTACAGGCACCCACCACAACGCCCGGCTATTTTTTGTTGCAGTTTGGCCGGGACCGGGTTTGAACTCCCCTCAGTATATGGGGCCGGCGTCCTTCTCATTTTGTTGTTGTTGTTGTTGCAGTTGTTTAGCTGGCCCAGGCTGGTTTGAACCCACCACCCTTGAGGTATGTGGCTAATGCCGTAACCACTGTGCTACGGGCGCCGAGCTGATTTTTTATTTTTTTATTTTTGAGTCCCTTGTAGAGTGCCATAGCGTCACAGCTCACAGCAACCTCAAACTCTTCTTGGCTCAAGTGATTCTCTTGTCTCAGCCTCCCAAGCAGCTGGACTACAGGCACTGCCACAATGCCCGGCCATTTTTTGGTTGTGTTGTCATTGTTGTTTGGCAGGTCCGGGCTGGGTTTGTACTTGCCAGCTCCAGTGTATGTGGCTGGCACCCTAGCTGCTGAGCTATAGGCGCAGAGCCATGGGCACTTTAATAAACATTTCATTTAACCAAATGTAAAATATTTGTTCTTTCTCTGTGTACACCCTATTCTTCATTATATGAATCAATTTTAAATACTACATTGAAAATTTAAGAATAGCTTTAGAAAGTTTCTGCTAAATAAATGAAATTTCAATTTTAAGCATAGTACTGCATAAAGAAAACAATAATGGGAGCTGATGCCTAAACAAATCCAGATAAGTAAATTATATTATATGCTGATAAATTTGATTTTCTTTAAAAACAAAAAAGTCAGACTACGGTTCTTTACCTACCTACTGTATTGCCGTGGAGTAGTGTGCCTTTATGAACAAGAGCCATTCATCACTGAGTAGCTACTCTATAACAGACACGGGGGAAGACACAAAAGGAGAGGATGGAAAATGTTTTCCAGGGCTGGGCACGATGGCTCACGCCTGTAATTCTAGCACTCTGGGAGGCTAAGGGGGTGGATTGCCTGAGCTCACAGGTTTGAGACCAGACTGAGCCAGCATGAGACTTCCTTTCTAAAAATAGTCGTGTGTTGTGGCAGGTGCCTGTAGTCCCAGCTACTTGGGAGGGTGAGGCAGAAGAATCGCTTGAACCCAAGAGTTTGAGGTTGCTGTGAGCTATGATGCCGTGACTCTCTACCAAGGGCGACAAAGGGAGACTGTTTAAAAAAAAAAAAGCCCAAAAAATATGGGCGGTGCCTGTGGCTCAAAGGAGTAGAGTGCCGGCCCTCTGTGCTGGAGGTGGCAGGTTCAAACCCAGCCATGGCCAAAAACTGGAAAAAAAAAAAAAAAAACAACCTAGCAAAAATAACAATAGTCAAACTAGTATATAAATCTCAAATGAGGGCTATGAACGAGCGCAGAAGTGAACTTGAACCCAGGATGATCAGGGAAGTTCCATAGAACATGTAGGATTTGTCTGGAACTTGGAACTCAACCTAGTTTTAACAAAATGATAGAATTAGTGGCTTTCTTGAGTAAAACATTCTCCCTCAGCCATAGTACTTATGGTACTTTTCCCAGAAGAAATACTTTCTTGCGAGATCTGATTCTGAAGTCCAGATCTGTTGTGCCTCACTAGAGTATCCGCCAAGCCATAAAGAAAGTGGTCATTTCTGGATAACTTAGCTAATGCTGTAGAGAGCTTTGTCTGTTTCCATGGCAAAATGCTAATGTAGTAACATTTCATTATTATTGGTGAATTTTTCCCCTACCTGCTTTGAACAAGTACAATTCTACTTGAAAACAATAACATGAAGCTATTCAGCAACGCTTCCCCACACTGCTTTAATTACGTGGCCCCTATGCCCTCGGGGGCCGTGCTCTGCACACACAGGGCTTACATAGCTGGC
The DNA here is from genome assembly GCA_963573935.1 of Arctocebus calabarensis. NCBI lineage: Eukaryota > Metazoa > Chordata > Mammalia > Primates > Lorisidae > Arctocebus > Arctocebus calabarensis. The sequence continues at coordinate 9,805 of CAUYON010182675.1, read as the reverse complement.
ACATGGGTTAACTAACGGAACTACCTGGCAAACCTCTCTAGCCCATCTTTTCTAGGTTACAAATAGAGAAAGTACTCAACAGTGGAAGAAGAAAAATAATAAAGAAGTCTGGGATTTGATTACCAGTTGGCTCAGTAGCAGAAGATTTTTTTTTTATTTACCAATCAACCTAACCTATTTGGCAGCATAAAGCAAAAAGAAGAGACTACTAATAGTAGATCAAAGAATAATTATCAAAAGCTTAAAAACATGAGCTCATACAATTATAAAATTAACATGTGGTCAAACATTTTAATCAACTCTTGGTTAATGAGAGAATGGTAAAAGACTAGGTTCATATGAGAATTTAAGGATGTATTTATTTATAACGATTTAATAAAAAAATGTTAGGTAAGATTACTAGGTCAGATATAAAATTACTTAGTGTCCTATAGAGGTATAAACCACAACCACCAGGTTATCTTTCCCCCTGGACAGAAGTTATCTGCATCTCTAATTGGACAAGAATCTGTAAGTTAACCTTTCTCCTAGTTGTCACATAATCCAGTGAGTAGAGTCAATCAAAGGAAAAAGATTGAGAGTACACGGAAAGAACACCCAGTAATCTTGTGTCCATTCCAAAGGGTTTTTTTTGTAGAGACAGAGTCTCACTTTGTCACTCTCGGTAGAGTGCAGTGGCATCACAGCTCACAGCAACCTCTGACTCCTGGGCTCAGGTGATTCTCTTGCCTCGGCCTCCTGAGTAGCTGGGACTACAGGCACCCGCCACAATACCCGGCTATTTTTTGTTGCAGTTTGGCTGGGGCCGGGTTTGAACCTACCACCCTCAGTATATGGGGCCAGTGCCCTACCCACTGAGCCACAGGCGCTGCCCCCATTCCTAAGCTTTGAATAATTTTTCTTTTCCTTTCTTTCTTTGTTTTTTTTGAGACAGAGTCCCAAACTGTCACCCTGGGTAAAAAACCGTGGCGTCACAGCTCACAGCAACCTCTTGGGCTCTAGCGATTCTCTTGCCTCAGCCTCTGAAGTAGCTGGGACTACAGGTGCCTGCCACAACAAAAATAGCCATCTTTTTTTTTTGTTGTTATAGTTGTCATTATTGCTTAGCAGGCCTGGGCTGGGTTCTAACCTGCCACCCTAGGTGTATGTGGCTGGCGCCCTGCCAACTGAGCTACGGGTACCGCTTCTTTATTTTATTTTATTTTGTTTTTTGACAGTCTCAAGCTGTCACCCTGGGTAGAGTGCTGTGGTGTCACAGCTCACAGCAACCTTCAGTTCTTGGGCTTATGAGATCCTCTTGCCTTAGCCTCCCAAGTAGCTAGGACTATAGGCACAATGCCTGGCTATTTTTTTTTGTTGTTGTTTGGCAGGCCGGGGAGGGATTTGAACCCACCTGCTCCAGTGTATGTGGCTGGCATCTTAGCCACTTGAGCTACAGGTGCCGAGGCTGAATAATTTTTCTGACACTTAGAAGAGACTCTCATAAGCTAAAGGCAATGGCCAGGCACGATGGCGCAAGCCTGGAATCCAGACACGCTGGGAAGCGGAGGACAGAGGAACCCGTGAACTCAGGAGTCTGAGACCAGCCAGTGTAAGAGCAAGACCAACTTCACCCAAAATAGGAAAATTAGCCAGGTGTGGTGGAGCATGCCTGCAGTCCCAGTTCCTTGGGAGGCTGAGGCAGGAGGTTTCCTTAAATCTTGAGAGTCTAAGGTTGCTGTAAGCTAAGCTGATGCCATGGTACTCTAGCCAGGGCCACAGGGTGAGACTTTGTCTCAAAAAAAAAAAGAAAGAAAGAAAAAGAGAAAAAAGGGTGGCTCCTGTGGCTCAGTGAGTAGGGCACCAGTCCTATATACCAAGGGTGGTGGGTTCAAACCTGGCCCCGGCCGAACTACAACAAAAAATAGCTACTCGGGAGGCTGAGGCAAGAGAATCGCCTAAGCCCAGGAGTTGGAGGTTGCTGTGAGCTGTGATGCCATGGCACTCTACTGAGGGTGATAAAGTGAGACTCTGTCTCTACAAAAAATAAAGAAAGACAAAAAGGCCAGGTATGGTGGCTCACACCTATAATCCTAGCACTCTGGGAGGCCCATGTGGGTGGATTGCTTGCACTCAGGAGTTCAAAGTAAGACCCCATCTACACTAAAAACAAAAGATTGAAAAACTGAGGCAAGAGGATCACTTGAGCCCAAGAGTTGGAAGTTGCTGTGAGATATGACACCACAGCCCTGTACAGAAAGAAGGAAGAAAGGAAGGAAGGAGGGCGGAAGGGAAGAGGAAAGAGAAAGAAGGAAGAAAGGAAGAAAGGAAGGGAGGACAGGAGGGAAGGAAGGAAAGGAAAAGGAAGGGGAAGGAAAATTTAGTCCCAGCTACCTGGGAAGCTAGGGCGGGAGTATTGTTTGAACCCAGGAGTTTGGGGTTGCTGTGAGCAAGGCCGATGCCATGGTACTCTAGCCTGGGCAACAGAGTGAAGTAAGACTCTGTCTCAAAAAAAGAAAAGAAAAGAAAGGCTCGGTGCCTGTGGCTCAAGTGGCTAAGGTGCCAGCCACATACACCTGAGCTGGTGGGTTCTAATCCAGCCTGGGCCCGCCAAACAACAATGACGGCTGCAACCAAAAAATGGCCAGGTGTTGTGGTGGGCGCCTGTAGTTCCAGCTACTTGGGAGGCAGAGGCAAGAGACTCGCTTGAGCCCAGGAATGGGCGGTTGCTGTCAGCTGTGATGCCTCAGCACTCTACCCAGGGTGACAGCTTGAGATTCTGTCTCAAAAAAAGAAAAAAAAAAGGAAATACATTTTGCTTTTTATTACTTATTATTTATCAACATTTGAAATATTCAGGCTGTTTTGATCAATTGTCTTCTACCAATAACTACCCATTTAATTCTTGGAAACTTAAGGTCACAGGAGAAAATTCTTTCTTCCTTCCTTTTTTTTGAGACAGAATCTCACTATGTCACCCTTGGTAGAGTGCCGTGGCATCACAGCTCACAGCAACCTCAGACTCTTGGGCTTAAGCAATTCTCTTGCTTCAGCCTCCCAAGCAGCTGGGACTACAGGCATCCGCCACAATGCCCAGCTATTTTTTTCTTTGGTTGTAGTTGTCATTGTTTGGCAGGCCTGGGCTGCATTTGAATCCACCAGCTCCAGCTGGTGCCCTGGCTGCTTAAGCCATAGGTGCTGAGCCAAGAAAATTATTTCTAACTTAAACTTATATGTATATATGTGTTGCAAAGACATGTGATCAAGCCAACAAAGTCAATAAGATTTTCAAATATAAAAAGTATATTATATTAGATTAAAATTCTGTAGGGAAAGAGGAATAAAGATGTATGTTGATGAAACTAGAAATAATGTAAAAATTCAGACTATTAAATTTGAGCTTTACTTTTGAAAAAAAAAATCTTTTTTTTGAGAGACAAGGTCCTACTTTGTTACCCAACTGGAATACAGTGGCCTAATCCCAGCGCACTATAAACTTAAACTCCTGGGCACAACTGATCCTCCCGCTTTCCAGCATCCAAGTATCTAGGACCACAGTAGCATGCCACCGCACCTGCTGAGTTAAAAACCAAGCTTTTGTAGAGATAGGATCACTCTATGTTGCTCAGGCTGGTCTTGAACTCCTGGCTTCAAGCAATCCTGCTTCAGCCTCCCAAAGTGTAGTCATTACAGATGTAAGCCACCACATTTGGCCTAAAATGTATTTTTAATTAATTAGTTATTATTGAGACAAAGTCTCACTAAGTTGCCTTCTGTAGAGTGCCTTGGTGTCACGGCTTACAGCAAACCTCAAACTCCTGGGCTCAAGCAATTCTCTTGCCTCAGCCTCCCAAGTAGCTGGGAGTATAGGCGCCTGCCACAACGCCTGGCCATTTTTTTCATTGCTATTGTTATTGTTGTTTTAGCTGGCACTGGCTAGGTTCCAATCCATCAGCCTGGGTGCATGTGGCTGGTGCCCTACCCACTGAGCTACAGGCACCACCTGATTACTATTTTTTAAGACAAGGTCTTTTGCTCTGCTGCCTCAGCAAGAGTGCAACCTCAAACTTGTGGGTTGAAGCGATCCTGTGTCAGCCTGTCAAATAGCTGGGACTACAAGGAGCACACTACCACTGGACTAGGCTAATTTGGGGGGAAAATTTTTTTTTTTTTTGAGACAGAGTATCACTTAATTGCCCTTGCTAGAGTGCTGTGGCATTTTAGCTCACAGTAACCTCAAACTCTTTGGACTCAATCAATCCTCTTGCCTCAGTCTCCTGGGTAGCTGGGACTACAGGTACCCATCACAGCAGCTGGCTATTTTTAGAGATGGGGGTCTTGCTTTTGCTCAGGCTGGTCTTGAACTCCTGAACTCAAGCAATCCACCCACCTTGGCCTCCTGGAGTGCTAGGATTACAGGCATGAGCCACTGTGCCTGCCTTAATTTTTTAAACTTTTAGGGATGAGGTCTCACTATGTTGTTCAGGCTCATCTGAGACTCCTGAGTTCAAGCGATCTACTCAGGTCTTCCACTGTGCTGGCATTAGCCACCTCACCCAGATTTTTTTTTTTTTTTTTGCAGTTTTTGGCCGGGGCTGAGTTTGAACCCACCACCTCCAGCATATGAGGCTGGCGCCCTACTCCTTTGAGCCACAGGTGCCGCCCTCTCACCCAGTTAATTTTTAATTTTTAAGAAGTGTGGTAACATATACATAACATTTACCTTGTTAATCATTTTAACCATACAGTGCAGTGGTGTTAAGTACATTCACATAGTACGACCAATTACCAGAACTCTTTTCATCTTGGAAAACTGAAACTCATACCCATTAAACAGATCCCCATCTCCCTCTTCCCTCACCTCCTGGCACCCTTTCCTCCGCCTCCCCCACTCCCCCGCCTTTTCTCTCTGTGAATCTGACTTCTCTAGATACCTCATACAGGTAGAATCATCAAGTTCTACATTTGCATTTGAAAAATATATAGTGGGAATCAAATTGCTATGATACATAAAGATTTTAGTGGATATATTTAATATGTTTCATTAAAAATATAAATATGCCAGAAATTAAGTATTTCACCATTATCTAAACTTATGAACAAGTTTTTTTTTGAGACAGAGCCTCAAGCTGTCACCCTGGGTAGAGTGCTGTGGTGTCACAGCTCACAGCAACCTCCAACTCCTGGGCTTAAGCGATTCTCTTGCCTCAGCCTCCCAAGTAGCTGGGACTAGACACACCCGCCACAACACCCGGCTACTGTACTTGTCGTTGTTTGGCAGTCCTGGACTGAATTCCAACCCGCCAGCTCTGGTGTACGTGGCTGGCGCCTTGGCCCTTGAGCTACATGCACTGAGCCTGAACAAAAGTTTTGAATGCTGAGTCAAAAGGTAGGAGAGGATACCTATTTTTATAAATTTCTTTTAAGGAGTTAAGTAGCATGTCAGTGACCCTAATCCTGTCTCTTTGTTTTATATATATAAGAGATCAAGTGAGTGGCAAACAGATACACAAAGATCTAGATTGCAGCATATCAGTAAGAACCCAGGACTCCTGACACCTAAGATTTCCCTGCAATCACAGATTTTTTTTTTTTTTTTTTTTTTGAGACAGAGTCTCAAGCTGTCGCCCTGGGTAGAGTGCATGGTATCACAGCTCACAGCAACCTCAAACTCTTGGGCTTACGCGATTCTCTTGCCTCAGCCTCCCAGGTAGCTGGGACTATAGGCGCCCGCCAAAACGTCTATTTTTGTTGTTGTTGCAGTTGTCATTGTTGTTTTAGATGGCTGGGGAGGGGTTCAAACCTGCCAACCTCAGTGTATGTCGCTGGCACCCTACCCACTGAGCTATGGGCACTGATACACATTTTTATTTGTAATACACTATTCACATATAACCTTATTATATGTGAATATTTTTCACAGTTAAGAATCCATAAGTAGGGCAGCGCCTGTGGCTCAGTGAGTAGGGTGCCAACCCCATACACTGAGGGTGGCGGGTTCAAACCTGGCCCTGGCCAAACTGCAACAAAAAAAATAGCCGGGCATTGTGGCAGGTGCCTATAGTCCCAGCTGCTCGGGAGGCTGAGGCAAGAGAATCACTTAAGCCCAACAGCTGGAGGTTGCTGTGAGCTGTGATGCCACAGCTCTCTATACCAAGGGTGACAAAGTGAGACTGGCTTAAAAAAAAAAATAAGGAATACTCTACATTACCCTACAATTTATCTCTGGTGCAAGTCAGATTATTTTTTTACCTATAAATCAGATTTTTATAATACAGATTTATTTTATTTATTTATTATTATTTTTTTTTTTGTAGAGACAGAGTCTCATCTTATTACCCTCAGTAGAGTGCCATGGCATCACATAGCTCACAGCAACTTCCTTATTTTATTATTTTTTGAGACAAAGTTTCACTATGTCGCCCTGGGTAGAGTGCCGTTGTGTCACTGCTCACAGTGACTTCAAATTCTTGGGCTTAAGCGATTCTCTTGCCTCAGCCTCCCAAGTAGTGGGGACTACAGGTGTCCGCCACAACGCCCGGCTATTTTTTTGTTGCAGTTGTCATTGTTGTGTAGCTGACCCAGGCTGGGTTTGAACCTGCCAGCCTCGGTGTATATGGCTGGCCACTGTGCTATGGGCACTAAGCTTATAATACAGATTTAAACAGACAAATTTGCATTTGGTGATACAGTTAGCATTAATATTTGTTTGAAGTAAGATGAAGTCTGTTCCCCTATAAATGCTTATTACACTAATATGGACTTACAAGGTAGAGGAGACTGCAGAGGTCATCTAGTCAAAAATAACAGAAGCATAAACTAAGGCACACTGAATTACCCTCAAACAGCCTTCAGGAAAATCTGAATCATTTTTCAAATTTAAAGACATGAATTATGTGACTATTCATAAATATTTCTTAATATTTCAAAAAGGATCCTTTGAGAAACTTCAAAATAAATGAATGGAATCCAATAATTTAAAACTCAAGTGCTGTTATTTCTACAAGATCTTGCATTATATGTTCATTTGTTCATTGGAAGAAAAATCACATTTTCATTTCTTATATTTTATTTATATTAGAAAGAGCACTTCAACATTAATTCAAATATCTATCCATTAAATGCAAAAATGTTAATGCAATATTAAAAATGAAATTTAAATGAAAGCAAGGGAATATCACATTAAGGTTCCCATGGCAACTCTCACTACACTTTCTAGCTTTTGAATTGTAATCTGGTCATTTATTATAGGCTCATAAAAAATATCATTTTGCAAATATTTAAAGATGTATAGGTTAATTCATGTCAATTTAAGACTTTGGGTACAATGTAATATAATACATTAGGCTAAGAATATTCTAAATATTAACTCATATTCATAATTTAGACATATCTACATCAAGCAGATGCAAACTTCCTAAATTTTGAATGATTTGTTAGCACTCACATGAATCATACCATTTTCTAGTTCCCATCACAGCTGAAATCTGAGCCTTATGCTACTGAAATAAAAATGTAAGTATGGTCAAATGATTCTCACTTTAGGAAGAATTTGAAATTACAAATGAAACATTCTGTAAGAATAAGCAAAATATAAATTCTTTAGTCCACATAATTTATAAGTCCAAGGATTGAATTATGCAAATAAAGCAATCCTGCCAAATCCTATTTTACCAGCCCTGTTTTTTCAATAACATTAATAATGAATATTAATGTGTTAAAAAACTCAAAAAGTAAACATCTTTTCACCAAGCAATATATCTTTATTTATGTAAGGAAATAATTAGATTACTATCAAGTTATAAGGACTTAGGAAAAAATAAACTAGATATCAATAGGGGTGGGTTAAACAAATTATGGTGTATAGAGCTTTGGAAATGATTAGATATTGATATGGAAAGATGTCCATAACACATTGTTTTTTTTGTTTGTTTTTTTGTTTTTTGAGACAGAGCCTCAAGCTGTCGCCCTGGGTAGAGTACTGTGGCATCACAGCTCACAGCAATCTCCAATTCCTGGGCTTAAGCGAGTCTCCTGCCTCCGCCTCCCAAGTAGCTGGGACTACAGGTGCTCACCACAACGCCCGGCCATTTTTTGGTTGTAACCATCATTGCTGTTTGGCGGGCCCGGGCTGGATTCGAACCCACCAGCTTAGGTGTATGTGGCTGGTGCCTTAGCCCGTTGAGCCACAGGTGCCGAGCCACATAACACATTGTTAAGTAAATAAAGCAAATATAAAATAGTATGCAGTAAGGAAAAAAAGAAACAGAACAAAACAAAAAGCCAAAATGCTTTCTCAAAAACAATGTGTATGTATGTGTGGAGACTAACTTAGACTGATAAACCCCAAAGCCTAATGGTGGAGTTCTCTGAATGGTGGGATTACGGTTGACTTTTACTTTACTTTTCTGAATGTTTTTCAGATGCATATAATTAGAAAATAAAAATATAAGACAAAATCAGGGCTGCCTGTTGTTATAAGGGTGAAGATATAAATTCTCTTCTGGCTCTTTGCCTGTAGCTTAGCTGCTAGGGCACCAGCCACATACACCAGAGTTGGCAGGTTGAAACCCAGCCTGGGCCTGCCAAACAACGACAACTACAACAAAAAATTGCCAAGCATTGTGGCAGGCGCCTGTAGCCCCAACTACTTGGGAGGCTGAGGCAAGAGAATTGCTTAAGCCCAAGAGTTTGAGGTTGCTGTGAGCTGTGATGTCAAAGCACAGAGGACGACATAGTGAGACTCTGTCTCAAAAAGGAAAAAAAAAAAACTAGCTGGGCATTTGGTGGGCACCCACAGTCCCAGCTACTTGGGAGGCTGAAGCAAAAGGATCGCTTGACTCCAGGAGTTTGAGATTCCTGTGAGCTATGATGCTATGACATTCCACCCTCTGGGGCAACAGAGTGAGGTTGTCTCAAACAAACAAACAAAACCCCCACTTTCTTTTTTTCTGACGCAGAGTTTCACTTTGTGGCTCTCGGTAGAGTGCTATGGTGTCACAACTCACAGTAACCTCAAACTCTTGGGCTTAAGCGATTCTCTTGCCTCAGCCTCCTGAGTAGCTGTGACTACAGGTGCCTGCCACAACATCCAGCTATGTTTTGGTTGTAGTTGTCATTGTTGTTTGGTAGGCCTGGATCGGGTTCAAACTCACCAGCCCCGGTGAATGTGGCTGGTGCCCTAGCCACTGAGAAACTGGCGCCAAGCTCAAAAACCTGTTCTTAAAATACATGTTTTACTCCTATAAAAAAATAATCATGGTGGCTTGGCGCCTGTGGCTCAACGGGCTAAGGTGCCAGTCACATACACCTGAGCTGGCGGGTTCGAATACAGCCCAGGGCCCACCAAACAACAATGACGGCTGCAACCAAAAAATAGCCAAGTGTTGTGGCGGGCACCTGTAGTCCCAGCTACTTGGGAGGTGGAGGCAGAAGACTCGCTTGAGCCCAGGAATTGGAAGTTGCTGTGAGCTGTGACGGCACAGTACTTTATCCAGCGTGACAGCTTGAGGCTTTGTCTCAAAAAAAAAAAAAAAAAATGGAAATTTGAAACCACATAAATATATATATTTTTTTTTTGCAACCTCCAATTCCTGGGCTCAAACGAGTTTCCTGCCTCCACCTCCCAAGTAGCTGGGACTATAGGTGCCCGCCACAACACCCAGGCATTTTTTGGTTGCAGCCATCATTGTTGTTTGGCGGGCCCGGGCTGGATTCGAACCCGCCAGCTCAGGTGTACATGGCTGGCGCCTTAGCCCGTTGAGCCACAGGCGCCGAACCGAAACCACATAAATATTTTAAGAGTAATTAATTACATATATCCATT
>CAUYON010182672.1:0-11258 GCA_963573935.1 Arctocebus calabarensis | reverse complement strand
GAACAGTCAGACCTCACCAGGATTCCCCACCAGGGATATTGTGGATGGATCACCTACTCTCAATGATCTGGGAAAAGGCACAAGCCATTTTGGACATTACAATATGTCTGTTTCTGGCAGGGTCCCGTCCCTTTGGCTTTCGCTTGGGCTGCCCGGGTCTCCACGGATCCTAGTAGCACCTCTTTCTGGTCGTCAAACTCTGAGATCCACGCTTTTTCTCCAATTAGGTTTTGTGAGTTGCAACCTGCTGTCCTCCCAGTGGGAGGGGCCAGCTGCCCCTCCGCTGGGCAGGGGGAAACGGTTTACAGCAGTTTCCGTGGTTATGAACTGCATTTCAAACAACAATCCACCAAATCGCTGTGCATCTCCAGCTGCCCATCCACTCCAATAATTCACACGGGGAAAGATCCAGACCTCCCTCCCTCCCACCTGCTGACCGGGGAGAGATGGGCTATGGGACCATCTCCGCCTCCATCTTCCTCTCTTCCCCAGAATGTTATAAGTTGATAGACACTATGAAAAAAGATAAAAAGTGAAGCAAACTAAGAGGGCTCTAAAATGTATGCTTTTGTATGGGGAGTTGCAATCTAAAAAGACTGTTCAGAATAAGTATTATTTGATGACAAATGTGTTAAACATAAAATGAGTGAGGATGGTAGCCATGCTGATTTCTGGGGGAAAGTGTTCTAGGCACATTCCATAGCTACATAGCCAACCAAGTGTTAACACTATTGAGTGCCTGTCCAATTACACAATAATAATGACAATACCACCTTTGGATTTGGATATCAGGGAGCCATCACACTGGAGATGGTGAGTAATCTGTTAGACATTTTGGGTACCAAGAAGCTGAGAAATCTCAGCTGTTGAGAAATTGTTCTATGCTTAAAACAGAAATGAGCCTTAATCTGTCCAAGAAGGAAAATTATTGTTATGTAGAAACAGTTGTCTAACATTAAGGAACATTTAAGAAAACTTTACAGATCATAATTTTTACTGGTTGTTTCTACAATGAATTGAAGATGATACCACACCTTGGATCATCAGTTTCTGACATCACCTTCTTAATCACATTTAATTAAAGAAAATGTTCTTGTTAAATAAAAGTTTATCATGTGCATAAAGAAAACTGTGACTAATCACTGGTTATAATCATCAATGCAGGAAAATAATTCAGATAATTATTAAATTAAAAATAAAAATATCACATATAGTATTTTCTTGTACAAATAAATAAAATAATGTCTCTAGGCATAACCAGGAAAAAGATGAGATCCTGGGAGACCAGCAGCCTAAAGGAATATCATGAATCGAACAGAAATTTCTGAACCAGAAACAATAACATAAAATCATGAACTGTACATTACAGATATAATTTTTCACATGTATTTCCACTTTGACATTTTAGCACATCTTTGAAATTGCATATATTAATGTAGAATGTTGATAAGTCCAGTAATAAGACTCCTTCATATATAAAAGTATAAAGAGTTTGTATTTATATTACCTTATTAATTAGGTAAAAGAACAAGTGTTAGCTAGGGAAGAGCTTATTATCCAAAAAATAATCAGAGATGTTAAAAGACTGATTGTAAGCTATAGAAGAGATACAATTAGAAACCATATCTTACTGTTCCTGATTTAGGGAACTCTTTTGCAGATTATTCTTATGCAAAATGTGTCTTTGCCAAAATGTCAGCTAGTATTACTGGCACATTTAAAACAAATGACTTTGGTTTGAGAAGTTATAGGGTAATAATGTAGAAAGCAGAGAAGTTGACTGAAATAAGGAAAACGTTTTAATTTATATTGTTCATCTTAAACTGACTTTTAAATTAGATATTATTCTCAATGGCTTCTTAAAAAAAGTAAAAGCAACAACAAAACAGTTTTTTTAGGGCTGTGATTTTCCAACAATGAGCTGGGAAGAGATATTATCAAGAATGCTCCTCACAAGACAGTTAATTATGGTCACAAATTTTTGTGATGTCTTCAGCTGAAAATGCAGTCTTTGTCTCCTCCTTTTGAATGTGGGTGGCCTTACGAATGCTTGGCTATTGGCGGTGATGATGGACCATTTGCTGGGCTCAGTCCTTAAGAAACTAGAAGCTGTCATCCAAATCTTACACACATTCTATACTGGAAAGACCATGTGCAGAGACCCTGAGAAAACATGAAGAGAAAAAGAAAAAGTGCTCTTAGCTAACACTTGTTCTTTTACCTCTTTAATAAGGTAATGTATATATAAACTCTTTACCCTTTTATATATGAAGGAGCCCAGCCTTTTAGCCAGTCCAGCAGTATTGTGTTTTCCAGATGTACCCAGTCATAGCTGAAATCTACTGCGTGACCCTAACAGATGCCAACTGAAACAGAGCAATTGCCCAGCCACGTCCTACCTAATTCCTGACTTACCAATCAACAAGATACAACAAAATTGTTAGTTTCAGTCACCGAGTTTTGGAGTGGGTTGTTATGTAGTTACAGATAAATGGAAGACCTTCTTCCCCTACCTGAATTGCTTATTGGACTGTAGGACTCAGTTGAATATTTCTAAATAAACTGCTCACAAAATCTAGAAAATGAGAAAAAATTTCCCTAAGAAATGAACATGAGGTTCTTAGCTAAGCATTCTTCGAACCAGAATGTACTTGTCCTTCCTTCTAACACAGTTACACAGAGGTTTAAATTCTACTTCCATAAACTGAGATTTCCCCGCCCTTTCTCAGCAGATGTACCCTAGGCCTCCCAAACCCCTGAAGCCTGCACTCACAGTAAAAGCACCTGTAAGCCTGTTTTTATTATTTGTCTCTGTAGTTTTCTTTAACTGGCAAATTATTCCAGTAAATTCCCTTTACAGATGATAAGAACAGGAAGGGATCATTCTGATAATGCTGATGCTAACTGTTCTCGATCTTACTTTGCTAATGATTCTCCATCGCTAGTTGTAAACAACCTGTTTAACCAGTTCAAATCCCCATTTTCATTAAGAAAGTGAACTCTGCAACAAAGGCATTACCCCAGAAGGCCACTCTTAAAATGGGTACATCGTGACCGGAAAATTAGATACAAATGAAGCTCCAGTTTAAGACTTAGTAGCAAATAATCTTCGTCTTGTGTGTGAATTTCTGCTTATTGGTAGTTTCTGTATGCTGTGCTATGTTTTAAAGAGTTTTGACAACAGACACAGAAAGAATGAGTTCTGGAATCAATTACTTGATATCTTGTATGGGTGCAAAAGGAAGAAATTCTGTTGTGTGATAATCTTTTTTTCAGAGGTAAGAAAGACTTAAAGAGGAAAAAAGTTGTGAAACGAAGGGGCAAAGAGCACTGGTGAATTTGATTTGCTTCGACCGAACCAGTACTGAGGCCTGTGTTAATGGCTGGGGTAAGAGTATGAATTCCTTAGTGTGAGCAAGAAGGATAATTCTTCTCATGTATTTTGTTGAGAGGTGTTCTTCTCTGCAGCTTTTCTCATGGTATTCAGTGTCAAAGTGAATGGAGTTCTTATATTATATTTATAATTTTTGTTTTATTAACATCTCATAGGCTTTTTGCTACAATTCTATGATTAGACCAGGCAAGAATTGGTATTCTTTTTCCATTAAAGAGGGAGATATATGAGGAGAATGAAGATTTTTTTGATGCCAGGTTATTATGCTTTCCCCTCTGCCCCCTATACAATGAAATGCACCATCTCTAGATGTTTTATTAGGCTGCTCAAAATAATGTATTAACTGATGCTTTGCTCTAACGTATGCATTATGTCTTTGTAGTGAAACAAAGACTTAAAATGAAATATTCATATTTCATTAAATTTTTCTAGCATGGTTGATGTTACAACATAAGTGGGAAAATTTTAAAAGCATAAAAACCTGTTAGGTCTTCAAAGGTTTCAGAATACATTGAGATAAACAATAAACAAAACAAAACAGCAAGCATAATGTCCTTAAAAATGTGGGCGTATATAGGTACATAGGAAATAAGACTCTTTTCCACTGAAACGCAATCAATAGTTGAAAAATACCCTTTTAAATGTTAGCTGTCAAAAGGAAACACAATTCACTTTTATCAAGAAAATCTCAATGTCAGCTTCCAAGAGATGTAAATTTAAAGATAAAATATGTGGATACTTCCCAACAGAGAATAAGTGTCCCAAAGACAGTATTTCCTAAAATTTTAATATAATTCTTTTTTTTCTCTTTCTTGGTGTCTATTATTTCTAATGATCATGGGTAGCTATAGTGGAGCCTTCATTGCTTCAATTCCAAACTTTTGCCACTGAAGAATATGGAAATAATATTTATTACCCCCCACATTTTCTAATTCAGTACTATTATTCCTCTTTATTTATATTTTTTTATTATTCCTCTTTAAAAGTATATCTCTTGCTGTCTGTCTTTGTGCCTTATTAAAACTCTTTGTTTTTGGCTTTCTTGCCATGCTCTGCCCAGTCCCCCTCTCAAGGACCAGAACCCTATTTCTGAGTCCCTCTCAAGACAGAGACCATGAATCTTCATCATAAGTTTCTGTTTCTGTGCTCTATTTACTTGATGTTTCATTTATTGCTGACCCTTTTTTGCATTCCACATTTTAGTGTCAAACCAGTGTATGCCTTCTATGTATTGATTTATGACTTTACCCATAATTCTGTCTTAGTGAAATGTATAAAACTAAACTGTATCCCGACCACAGTGAGTCCACGTCCTCTAGGCTTCTTGGGCATGGCTCTGGGTCATGGTTCTCAAATCTGTCTCAGAATAAACTTCTTTAAATGATGATAATAATAATAATAAATAATAATAGAGAGATAGAGACCATGTGACAGCTTGGTTGAAATGCAGTCTGTTTTTGATAACCCCATAATATATTTTACCCACTTGATTGACAAGCTGTGACTTGATAGAAGAACCTGCAGTACCTCCAACCTTTGGGCACTGTGCTCCATCACCCTTGATTGATTGCTGATGCCCTCGTATCATCCTCCCAGCATTTTTTATATGAGCAAATGTGTGCTATGCCTGGATTCTTCTCTTGTTTTGTGTTGTATTTCCTTAAGAAACAAAAATGCTGTCTTAGTTGTGAGATAATGACAATTATTAACTACTATCAATTAACCCTGATTTATACAGGGTGTCCATAAAATTCATGTCCAATTTAAAATAGTTTAATATTTTATTTCTAATGGTCCTAGGTATCTATGGTAGAACCTTGATTAACTGCTTCATTTCCAGATCTCTTTATTAAAATAGTTGAGTATTTTCAACTGCATGTAAACTTTATGCAAGCCCTCTATATGTTGAATTCATAAATGTTTATAGTGAAGAATTTCCTCAATGGTCATTAACTAGATACCCTTTGTTACATAAATTTAGTGAGAAAATATAGTATTTAATGAGAACAAGGTGAATATATATTATTACTTGAAATTAAAAGGTGTTTTTTATCTCTTTAGCTTGATGTGTGGTTAGTATATCACTGACTTTTTGTCTAAGCAACTCAAAACAAATGAAGGAAATGAGAAGCTTATAAAAATGAAAGATTTTTTTTAAGTTTTTACCTTAGAGGACTTAAAGTACTTTATTAATATGAGTAAAATAGAAAAGATTGTTTTAAAATTGAAGCTTCTTTAGAAAATCAATTTAGCCTCAATTTTGCATTCATAATCCAGTCAGTTGCTAAGAAGTTTGCTGAGCTTGCTTTTAGATGCTGTTGTACACATTTATTGAGCACAGTGAAAATGGTAAACTGACACCTAATTTAACACCAGACCCCTCCCTTTGAGAGCACAATAGATGAGTGCCTCTATTTGAAGCTCAAACTTTTGATGCTTGTTTTGGATCAGAAAACATAAAGAGAAAGTACACAACATACCAGTAATTAGATGATAATGCTGTAAGAATTCTGCTATTAGAATAGTATCTTAGTCTGTTTCTTGTCTTATAACAGAATAGCTGACACTGGGTATTTTGTCAAGAAAGCGACATCTTGCTGAGACACCCAAGTGTCTGGTGACAGGTTCTGGGGAGGCCTTTCATGCCTTGTCATAACATGACAGAAGAATGAAAGGGAAAGCAAGCATTGCAAGAGGGGAAAACCAGAGGGTGGCCTTGCTTTATAACAACACTCCCTCAAGGAACTAATGCAGGTCCACAAGAAAGAGAACTCACTGCCTGAAGAAGTAGCCCAGTCCCTGGAGAGTACCCATGATGCGTCTTAATGACCCAGTCACTTCTTAAAGGCTTCGCTTCCCATCACCTCTACCCTGGGGACATAAATTCTGGGGATGCACTCAAACCCTGTCATCTAGTAAAGACTATACAGAGTTTTACATTAGACTAGGCAGACTAGTAGAAGGAAGGAGTGTGATGAAATTTTCAGCAAGAAAATGAACAAGGAGTAAGACACATGGAGGTATGTCAGAGGAAAGGCATGCAAAGTGTATTTGAAGAAAACAGGGTAGAATTGGCTAATGCAATAGGAAATTGAAATGGTGAAATAAAGGAATGAAAAGGAAAAAAGAGACTTTTACAACCAAGAGCTGACCCTGGATTTACATCTGTATTTTCTAGTGCTATATCGCTAAACATGGGTATAGGTGCGTATCTTCTAATCATAGTAGGATAGGGTAAGAAAAGGTACTTGGACAATTGAATCGTCTGAAGGTAGATAGTTAATTCCTTTTTTTGTTTGTTGCAGTTTGGCTGGGGCCAGGTTTGAACCCGCCACCCTCAGTTATATGGGGCTGGCACCCTACTCACTGAGCCACAGGCGCCGCCCTAGATAGTTAATTCTGAAAGAGTGAAGGGCAAAGGGAATAGAGGATGAAGGAAATGCTTTAATTTGAGAATTAGGATTAGCAAGAGGAAGAACCCTCTGCTATCAGATGATCAATCATGGATCAGAGAAGGAGTCCGTGCTCAGAGTAACTGGGACTCAGAGGCAGGGCGATGTGAAGGGATTCTCTTTGGTAGGATAAAAGTAAGAAGGAAACAAGAGGATCAAGATAAGAGGTACAATGCACCAATGTTTCTTGTATATTCATTTCTCCTATTGTAATGTTTTAATTTATTTTCATATTAATATTGACTATTAATATTTTTTCGGTAATTTTTTTTTCCAGAAAGGGTAAGCTCATCCAGGCAACTCCTGAGAGATTGCAAGCACAGAAGGGAATTTTACCTGTTTACATTGTCAGACAGAAACAATAACTGGTCCTCAAGTGAGAAGACTTGACAGCACCATTTGTCACACATAATTCATCCTAATGTCACCTGGTAATTGGGGTGACCATCTGTGTTAGCTAATTGTATTTATAGAGAAGAAAACTAAACTTCCCGTATCTTTATTAGAGGAGGCAAGTTAGAGGAAGGTAGTCACAGAAGTTAGGCTTCTGTCCTCCCACAGAAACTAACAGATAAGGGTACTAGCTCCCTTAATGTTTATACAGGGTGCCATAAAGTTCATGTGCAATTAAAATCAATTGCACATGAACTTTATAGACACCCTGTATTTCAAAAGGATGGCTTCCAAGTCCTTGAAAAATGCATTCCTGATTCATAAAACTGAATAAAGCCTATCTGGCATTCAACAAGATTTACATACACTTCAAATAGAGGAGAAAGGACTTACCATTACAAGTTTCCCATGGTAAATGCTCCGAGCAAAAAAGAGGGGAGGGAAATCTTTTCCTTTGTGTTCAATAGGGAGTTTTTTGTTTCTATTTGTTATTACCAGCTCTTTCTATATGTATTTTGATAGCGATATCTGGTTTCTCCTCAGTGCTTTCATTAGGAGTGTGTCACACTTACACCACTGGAATCTCATTCTATCTCAAAAGTAAAAGGATGTTAACCAGGTGGGATGAGGTTATTTTTTTCAGGGAATAGAAAGATCATCAGTGTAGCACACTGATCTCGGTTATTAAAATATATAGCCAACCAGATTTTTAAAAGATGAAGGTAAAGAGAAGAAAAAATATACATTCCCTTTCAATTATTTCGCACAGCTTGAATCCCATCATCAATCAGAATCAAGGTTGAATGAAGATTCCAGATAATTGCTACCTCTTCTTCCTATCTCTGATGTGATTTTAAGTTTCTGAGGATCAATTTTCAAAATGATAGTTTATTAGTATTGGATGTCTCTAGGACCCAATACATCAGATTATTTGGCACTTTGTGCTTTAATTCATCAGATTAAAATACATGAACATCATTTCTCCAATTTCTACCTGATTGTTTTGGGGCTGACTTTGGGACTCACTTTTCACTGTAGCTCTATCATGTCCCTTCATCACCAACCTCGGTTCCAATTTCCACCTTCAAATTGAATAAAATGTCAACACACTGCCTACTTTAATTCTATGTAGTTCATAGACATTCAAATCTCTCCCAAATGGATCCCTGAGATAAATAATCAGCTCATGGGTTAACTACAATTCATTTATAATGTAATGAAGTTTTCAAGCAAAATAGCATTTTTTCATTGCAGCAATGGTATACATTATTTATATCTTGTTTCTAAGCCCAACAAATGTGTTTTCTAGAGATAAGAGGTCTATTTCCACTATATGTTTGTTCTCTGTGTAGCTGAACTTTTTGAAAAGGTTTACAAATATTACTTATGGTATGTTTGTTAATCATTTTAATTATGGATTTAGACTCAATTTTTCATGCTGAAATTTCTGTCTCTGTTTTGTTACTTTTGTAATTAAATGTGATCAGATTTGACTTCCCTTAATTTATTAACTCAATACAGAAGTATTCTCCCCACTCACAAACACACATATGGACAATTTAAACTAAGCTACATCAGAGTTTTATTGCCAACAAGAAATTAGATAAAGCATGATTTTATTTGATCTCATGACTTTTAGTATTTTGTCATTAAGAATATAATAGTTTTGGATTTAGGTACTTTTTCATCTATTTGTTAGTAAACCTCAGAAATAAAACCATTAAAAAACTTTCTTCAATTAATAGAAGTTGGCTATCAGGAGGTGTAGATTTAAATAAAATTTTCCCGGAGGTGCTTAAACCTAATAACAATGGTTATCACATATTTGTTTTTATCACGTTTTAGATTTGATATAAAATAACTCTTTTAAAAATTAAAGTATTAGGGCTATTGGCTATGCAATTATTCTGTTTATCTAGCATTATATCAGAGGGCTATGTCCTCAATGTGTTTTCATTTGCAATTGTTTGTTATTTTTATTTATTTATTTATTTTGAGACAGAGTCTCACTTTGTCTCTCTTGGTAGAGTGCTGGGGAATCACAGCTCACAGCAAACTCAAGCTTTGGGGCTTAACAGATTTTCTCTCCTCAGCCTCCCAAGTAGCTGGAACTACAGATGCCTGCCAAACACCTGGCTATTTTTTAGAGAAGAGGTTCTCGCTCTGGTTCAGGCTGGTCTCAAACTCATGCAATCCACCCACCTCAGCCTCCCAAGTGCTGGGATTACAGACATGAGAGAGTTCCCACACCCAGACCTTGTTATTTTTTAACTACCATGACAAGCAGGGCCTAACTATCACCAATTATGATAGTAATGAAAAGAACTACCACCTACAGAATTCTTTCTATACGCTAAACATTTTGATAAGTACGTCCATGCATTATTTAATAAATTTTCACAGCGACACTAAGAAGGGTACATACTTAGAATTTCTACCTTCATAGCTGAAGAAATTGAGGTGCAGAGAAGTTAGGCTGCTCATGACTGGTTCCACATCCCACTAAGAGCTGGGGCCTGAATACGGATCCAGAGGTGTTTCCATAAATACCACCATTTTTAAGCAGTATGCTGAATGCTTCATTTAGTAATTGACTTGCTTGGTAACATAAAATTAATTAGGTGAGAAAGTACAATGGAAACCCATAGAGAGTTAACTAGTATCATAGTTAACTAGTATCATGGTTCCCTTCCATGTTCTTTTACCATATTCCTCAGAAATCGAGTTTTATCTTTTCTTCCTTTTTGTATTGCAAAGAAAAATTCCTAACTCTATGTGTTCAGTTTCATCTTGCACTCTGTGCTGCAATGTCATGTTATTTCATCTTCGTAACTGTTCAAGATGTGTCATGACTCTTATCTCCACAAGAGCATATGGAGACTCAAATTGGTTAAATGCGTTGGCTAAAATCAGATAATATGTCACACAACCAGCATTAGAACCTAAGTCTTTGGGGTCCAATAGAGTGATTATTTCCTTGTGATACTATGATGTTTAATTTCATGTGTCAACTGGAAATGTGTTTGGGGATAAGATTAATGTTTAAATTAGTGAGTATATTACAGCCAATCAGCTGAAAGCCTGAACAGAACAAAAAGGCAGCCTCTTTGAGCAAGTGGGAATTTCCCAGCAGAATGCCTTTGGACTTGATCCTTGCCATTGACTCTCCTGGGTTTCCAGCCTGTTGGCTCATCCTGGAGATTTGAGACTTGTCCACTTCCATAAGCATGTGAGATAATTTCTTACAAGAAATCTTTCCTCATGCACACACACGCGCACACACACACAGATAGGCTCTGTTTCTTTGGAGAGGCCTGACAATAGAAACAGTTTCTGTCATACAAATTAATATTAGAAAATTTAGCAACAGGCAGTAAATCTTACACAGAGCACTCACTGTTGACCCCATCTGGGACTTCCTTTCAGAGGTCTACTTAGCTCTGTTAAATATGACCTTTGGATTAAAAAAGGAATTTAATAATAATAAATATTTAGAGGAAAATAGAACTTGCATAGCATTATTATTCAATTACAAATTAGCATATGTAAGCAGCACTTTTCATGCAAATTTTAAAAGTCATATAGGAGAGCAGAGAATTAGAGTACTGATTTTTTAAAAGGGGATTTGAATAAGGTCCTGGGTAACTGAGCCTAAAAGTTCCTTTAATAGTCAGATGTTTATCTCAATCCATCAACTCTTACCATATTGTCTTTGTCTTTTACTATAAAAAATTTGAAGATGTTCCTCAGGGATTGTTACTAAACATTGTTTTATATTTATTGGTGAGTTTACCAAAACAATCAGTAAGAGCAGATAAAAGGGTAATTTACATCCTTGTTTCATTCCTGAAAATGCAGTGTTAGTTTCCAGAATTCTTTCTCCCAGGTTTGGGATGAACAGCCATCAGGGCATATGTGCATCTGACTTTTCTTTTTCTTCTTCTTTTTTTTTTTTTACATATGCATGAGTTTATTAGGTTTCCACTTTTTGCCTGCACAGAATTAAAAAGGCTTAAAAT
>CAUYON010182671.1:0-25212 GCA_963573935.1 Arctocebus calabarensis | reverse complement strand
ACCAGGACCAGAGGAGAAGTGGGCGCTCTCCCATGTTTGTTGATCTACAAGGCCTGTGCTCAAGGCGTGCAGGGAAGAGGTATTAGGGACAAGTGTGAATCTCAGGGCCTCTAGACTCCTGACATCCAGAGCGTCCAGTCTTTTGTTTTTTGTCTCTCTCTCTTTTTTTTTAAGAGATAGAGTCTCGCGTTGTTGCCCTCGGTAGATTGCTGTGGAATCACAGCTCACAGAAACCTCCAGCTCTTGGGCTTAGGCGATTCTCTTGCCTCAGCCTCCCAAGTAGCTGGGACTACAGGCGCCAGCCACAATGCCCGGCTATTTTTTTGTTGCAGTTTGGCCGGGGCTGGGTTTGAACCCGCCACCCTCGGTATCTGGGGCGGGCGCCCTCCTCACCGAGCCCGCAGGAGCCGCCTGCGTCCAGTCTTTTAATAGCCACGCCTCTTTCCCTCTGTGACTCCGTTTCTGTGAGGTAGGTTTGTGAGCTCCTTAGCCTTCCTGATCCCAACCTTGTCCCCTCCTCCAGCACATGCTGGTGGACCTCTTACCCCATCCTCCCACCGCCAATCCTAGCCCAAACTACTCGGGTAGAAGAGTTGAGCCCACCTAGCCCGGTCGGCGGCGCTCCTCTGCCCTCCCCTGGGACCCTCTGCGTCCCCAAGCCCCAGCTCCTCTGCAGGCTTGTCTGTCTCTTCTCGCTCACTGTCAGCCACTCTCCCGCCCCCTCCCACCTCTAGCCGCATCAGGAATATATTGTATTCTCACCTAATCCTGTTCAATTTCAGCATAATAAAACACATAATAAAAACCTAATTCATTTTTCTCCCGCTCCCCCCTTCTCCAGGCATCTTCTTGCTCGGGATTAAAAATTTGTCTCCATGTTTGTGGCACCGCACTCCCGGCGCCTCTGCATCTTTAATGTATGAGCCAAGGAGCTAGGGACCCAGGGGTTTTGCTTTTGGCTCTTGGCGCCGGGAAGGCGCCTGTCAGTCACCTGCGGATGCTGGAGGTAAAAGAGGGAGGGGCTGGACCTTCGTGGGGGCCCCAGCGGTGCCCATCCCCTTCCTTCCCTGGGATGGGGGTGTTCAAAGGCCCCCGTATTTGCCGCGGCCAGGCAGATAGCAGGTCTGTCCATACCACAGATCCAGCCTAGCCTCCAATGGGGGAAGACTTGGTCAGGTCTCTGAGGACTGAGCCTGCCAAAGAGGCTTGTCCTCCTGGTACAGCCCAGCTGGACGTGCAGAGCAGAACCAGGCCAGCAGGGGCCCCTTCTCCGTAGCCTCCATTCTCTCCTTTGCCTCTGACCTTCTGAGCTGACCTGGCCCAGGAAGCTCTGACTTCCAAGCTTCCACCATTCTGCCCAGTCCCTGTGGGCTCCCTAACATCCTCTGATCACATTGTGAACAATCCTGAATCAATGAAACAAGGTTAGAATGTCCCAGACGGGGTTATTAAAAATCCAATAAGAGAAAAATTCCCACAGAGGCATAGTGCCTGATGAGTTTACCAAGGGCAGGTCTAAGATCCCAGTACAACCCAGTAATGTTCCTTCATTTCTTTCTATATTCATTTGAGATGGAGCTTCCCAAATTTTTGTGTTCAAGGAACCCTTAGTTTTTCAGTAATTTTTTTTTTTTTTGCCGGGGCTGGGTTTGAACCCACCACCTCCAGCATATGGGGCCAGTGCCCTACTCACTGAGCCACAGGCACCACCCAAGTTTTTCAGTAATTTTTTCACAACACCCTAGGTCCAAAGAAATAACTAAGTTTCCTTTACAGTACTTAGGCCCAAACAACGTAAGAATTTGCATCCTAACTACTCTGTAACTGTTTGAAAAACTAATACAAATTGGAAGGAAAAAAATATTTTTTTTTTCTGAGACAGAGTCTCAAGCTGTCACCCCAGGTAGAGTGCTGTGGCGTCACAGCTCACAGCAACCTCCAACTCTTGCTTGGGCTTAAGCAATTTTCTTGCCTCAGCCTCCCAAGTAGCTGGGATTACAGGCGCCCACCACAATGCCCAGCTGTTTTTTGATTATAGTTGTTGTTGTTTGGCAGCCGGGGCTGGATTTGAACCCTCCAGCTCTGGTATCGGCTGGTGCCTTAGCCACTTAAGCTACAGGTGCCAAGCCAAAAAAAATTTCTATTTCATTCTTAACCCCAACTACTTACTAATGGCATGTGTGTGTTCATTGGGCTCTGCAGAGCTTTGTTTTGTTTTGTTTTGTTTGTTTTTTTTTTTTTTGAGACAGAGTCTCACTTTGTCACCCTCAGTAGAGTGCAGTAGCATCACAGCTTACAGCAGTCCCAAACTCTTGGGCTTAAGTGATTCTATTGCCTTAGCCTCCCAAGTATCTGGGACTACAGGCGCCTGCCACAATGCCTGGCTATTTTTAGAGACAGGATCTTGTTCTGGCTCAGGCTGGTCTCCAACCTGCGAGCTCAGGCAATCCACCCACCTTGGCTTCCCGGAGTGCTAGAGTTACAGCAGTGAGCCAACTCTCCTGGCCTTGCATAGCTTCTTAAAACTTGAATTCACCTTGGTTGAGTGCAGTGATGCACACCTGTAATTCCAGCACTTTGGGAGGCATAGGCAGGAAGATGACTTGAGGCCAGGAGTTTGAGACCAACCTGGGCAACACAATGAGACCCAGTTTCTACAAAAACTTAGCCATGCATGGTGGCATACATCTGTAGTCCTAGCTATTTGGGAGGCTGAGACAGGAGGAACTGGTAAGCCGGGGAGTTGGAAGTTGCAATGAGCTGTGGTAATGCCACACAGCATTCTAGTTTGGGTGACAAACTATATCACAAAATAATTTTTTAAAAACTTGGAATCACCTTGGACACTGCCACCATCATTTCTTGTTCCACAGTCTTTTTTGTAGTTCTTGCTTTGTATCACAGTAACCATCAAAAGCCCAGTTATGCAAAGACGTTATCAAAAGTAATGCAACTCAAGGCCAGGTGTGGTGGCTCATGCCTGTAATCATCCTAGCACTCTGGGAGGCCAAGGCAGGTGGATTGCTTGAGCTCAAAGGTTCAAGACCAGCCCGAGCAAAAGTGAGACCCATCTCTAAAAATAGCTGGGCATTGTGGTGGGCACCTATAGTCCCAACAGGTGGGAGGCTGAGGCAAGAGAATCACCTGAGCCCCCAGAACATTTGAGGTTGCTATGAGCTGTAATGCCATGGTACTCTACCAAGAGTGACAAAGTGAGACTGTCTCAAAAAAAAAAAAAAAAGTAATGCAGGTTCAGTGCCCGTAGCCATTGGTTAGGGTGCCAGTCATATACACTGGCAGGTTCAAATCCTGCCCGGGCCTGCTAACCAACAATAACAACAGCAACAACAAAATAGCTGGGCCTTGTGGCGGGCTCTTGTAGTCCCAGCTACTCAGGAGGTTGAGGCAAAAGAATTGCTTAAGCCCCCAAACATTTGAGGTTGCTGTTAGCTGTGATGGCACAGCACTGTACCGAGGACAACAAAGTGAGACTGTCTTAAAAAAAAAAAAAAATGGGCTTGGCGCCTGTGGCTCAAGCAGCTAAGGCGCCAGCCATATATACCTGAGCTGGCAAGTTTGAATCCAGCCTGGGCCCGCCAAACAACAATGACGGCTGCAACCAAAAAATAGCCAGGCGTTGTGGTGGGCACCGATCGTCCCAGCTACTTGGGAGATAGAGGCAGGAGACTCACTTGAGCACGGGAGTTGGAGGTTGCTGTGAGCTATGATGCTACGGCACTCTACCCAGGGCGACAGCTTGAGGCTCTGTCTCAAAAGAAAAAAAGTAATGCAGCACAATCTGATAATATTGAAACTGTGCACTACTTTGTGCAGTGTCCAGTAAACTAGTAGTGCCGTGTTTCCTTTGAAAATTTAAAATGTCCTTCACAGTCCTGTTAGTTCACTGTGGCACTCTGGGGTACCTCAGTACACAGTTTAGAAGCTGAAGTTTTAGGGATTCTGCCTATTCTCTTTAGGTAACAAGCTTCCTTAAGTGGTCTTAGAAAAGTTTGGAACAATTGAACAGAAGTCATCTGATTTAGCCAAAGGCAAAAAGCACTTGAATCTTATCCACAATTTTGGGGTCAGCTATATGCAGACCTCTAGCATCCTGGAGGTCCAGGTGTTGGCTGGGAGCCAACTTGCAGAAATGGGGCCCTGAGAGAAAATTGCTAATAGTAATGAATGAGTCTAGCAGGATAAACCAGACTCAGCAGAGGCTTGTGTATCATAGAAAACAATCCTGCAAAGGCATATTGTAGGCTGATGTTTTACCTAACTAGCTAGCAACACCATTGTACCCCACTGTGCCCAGGTCCCTTGGAAAATAGGCCATGAAGGGCGGCACCTGTGGCTCAGTGAGTAGGGCACTGGCCCCATATACCCAGGGTGGTGGTTTTGAACCTGGCCCCGGCCAAACTGCAACAAAAAGTAGCCAGGCATTGTGACAGGCACCTGTAGTCCCAGCTACTCAGGAGGCTGAGGCAAGAGAATCGCCTAAGCCCAGGAGCTGGAGGTTGCTGTGAGGTGTGATGCCACGGCACTCTACCGAGGGCGACAAAGTGAGACTCTGTCTCTAAAAAAGAAAGAAAGAAAGAAAGAAAATAGGCCATGAAAATGCAACTATATCATCAAAGCCCAAGCAACTCAGCTGTGGGAATACTCAGTAGGAAGTAGATAACAATAAGGTGAAGGGGTTTCCCTTCCAGCATGCCTTAAGTGATGGCAGGTCAGTGCCAGCCCCAACAAGCTGCAAAGGTGGAAAGTAAGCCAGCCCCACAGGGAACTGCCAAAGGAACTAGGCATTGGCATGCACAGGGAAGCGGATAAAACAATAGACTTGGAGAGAGTAGCTCCGATTACAGATGAGACACTCTCTACCACTCTATTCCCTGTATTTGAGACTCCTAGGGAGACACAAGAAGAGAGAGGGCTGAGCCTGTTCTCTTGCTGGCTATAATAACCAGTGACTAGGGGACTTTTCAAGCCATATTAACCCCAAATTCTAATAAATCTCACTGAAAGGACATGTTCTCCCATCCTCCAGGCTGAAAATCACTAAAGCTATGTGCCTTTTTTTCTATTGTGAAGATGTCACTTTTTTTTTTTTTTTAAGAGACAGAGTCTCACTTTATTGCCCTCAGTAGAGTGCCATGCCGTCACAGCTCACACAACCTCCAGCTCCTGGGCTTAGGCGATTCTCTTGCCTCAGCTTCCCAAGTAGCTGGGACTAGGGACTACAGGCGCCCACCACAATGCCCGGCTATTTTTTGTTGCAGTTTGGCTGAGGCCGTGTTCAAACCCACCACCATCAGTATATGGGGCCAGTGCCCTACTCACTGAGAGCCACAGGCGCCACCCAAGATGTCACATTTTTTAGGTTTGTTGAGGTCTAAAATAAATTCAGAACTGCTGTGTTTGTGATCTTATCTAGGATCAACATATGAATGGGGTCAAGGGCATTTTTGGATTCCACATTCATGTATTCAGCAAACAATATTGAGTACCTACTGTGGATTAGGCACTATTACAGGTAATGTGGGCATATTAAAAATATGGATTCTGGGTGGCACCTGTGGCTCAGCAAGTAGGGCACTGGCCCCATATACCGAGGGCTGCGAGTTCAAACCCGGCCCCAGCCAAACTACATCAAAAAATAGCCCAGCATTGTGGTGGGCACCTGTAGTCCCAGCTACTTGGGAGGCTGAGGCAAGAGAATTGCCTAAGCCCAGGAGCTGGAGGTTGCTGTGAGTTGTGAAGCCACAGCACTCTACCAAGGGTGACAAAGTAAGACTCTGTCTCTAAAAAAAAAAAAAAAAAAAAAAAATCATTAAAATGGTAAATTTTATTCTATATGTTTTTTACCACAATTTTTAAAAAAGTGAAGATATGGGGCGGCACCTGTGGTTCATTGAATAAGGCGCTGGCCCCATATACTGAAGGTGGGGGGTTCAAACCCGGCCTCGGCCGAACTGCAAAACAGAAAAAATAGCCGGGCGTTGTGGCAGGCACCTGTAGTCCCAGCTACTCAGGAGGCTGAGGCAAGAGAATCGCCTAAGCCCAGGAGTTGGAGGTTGCTGTGAGTGGTGTAACACCATGGCACTCTACCGAGGGTGATAAAGTGAGACTCTGTCTCTATGGAGGAAAAAAAAAGGTGAAGATATGGAGCCTGCCCCTAGGGGTGTTTTCATTTAAGCTAAAGAGAAATATCCATATAAGATCAATAATATCTTTTTTAGTAAATGCCAATCAGGGTGATTCCCAGTTCACAGCAATTGCCCTTCTTTGGGAATAGCCCCAGGCTCAGAGGTAAATTGAATGTCTGATGGCCGCCTCCTAGAGGTTGACCACTGACCTAAGCTGTACCAGTTTTTGAAACTCGAATGGAGAGAGCAGAGGGTGGAGCTTGTTGAAGCTGTTCCCTTAATGGTAGTGCCCATAAAGTCTAGCTGCTGAGGCCCCCAGAGCTGCCCTGCTCCCTGCCCTTTCTAAGGTCCTTTGTTTACTTCATCTCTGGTTCTGAAATCTATACCAGAATCTTTCTAGTATATCTCCCTATTTACTGAAGCTAGCAACAATTATTTTCTGTTGTTGCTTTCAACAAAATAACTTCAATTAAAAACCAAATCAGAGGCTTGGCACCCAATTAAAAAACAAATCAGAGGCTTGGCACCTGTAGTTCAGTGGTTATGGCACCAGCCACATACACTGAGGATGGCGGGTTCAAATCCGGCCCAGGGCCAGCTAAACAACTGCAACAAAAAAATAGGCAGGGGTGGTGCCTGTGGCTCAAGGAGTAGGGTGCCGGCCCCATATACTGGGGGTGGTGGTTTTGAACCCAGCCCCAGCCAAAACTGCAAAAAAAGAAATAAAAAAAATAGGTGTGTGGTGGGTGCCTGTAGTCCCAGTTACTTGTGAGGCTGAGGCAAGAGAATCGCTTAAGCCCAAGAGTTTAAGGTCGCTGTGAGCTGTGACACCACAGCACTCTACTGAGGGCAACACAGTGAGACTCTGTCTCAAAAACAAACAAACAAAAAAATCAGAACTGATCCTTCTGGGTGTGGCGCCCATAGCTCAGTGGGTAGGGCACAGGCCATGTACACCAAGGCTGGCTGGTTCGAACCCAGCCTGGGCCACCTAAAACAACAACGACAATTGCAATAAGAAAAATATCCAGGTGTTGTGCTATAGTTCCAGCTACTTGGGAGGCTGAGGCAAGAGAATTGCTTAAGCCCAAGAGTTTGAGGTTGCTGTGAGCTAAAATAACTGATCCTTCTGGGAAATAAAAATTGTCAATTGACTGAGGATTTTTTTTTTTTTTTTGTAGAGACAGAGTCTCACTTTATCGCCCTCGATAGAGTGCCATGGTGTCACACAGCTCACAGCAACTTCCAACTCCTGGGCTTAGGCGATTCTCTTGCCTCAGCCTCCCGAGTAGCTGGGACTACAGGCACCCGCCACAACGCCCAGCTATTGACTGAGGATTTGCTGGTGATGAGGAGGGGAGGACTTCAGTCATAAGGGAAATTACATAGGTGGCTAATGGGCTAATTTATAGATTGACATAGCAAACTCTTGCCCCATAAGCAGACAACTTACCCTGAAGAACCTGCTTCTTTTTTTTTTTTTTTTTTTTTTTGAGACAGAGCCTCAAGTTGTCACCCTGGATAGTGTGCTGTGGCCTCACAGCTCACAGCAACCTCCAATTCCTGGCTCAAGTGAGTCTCCTGCCTCTGCCTCCCAAGTAGCTGGGACTACAGGCGCCGGCCACAACGCCCAGCCATTTTTTTTTAGGTTGCAGCCACCATTGTTGTTTGGCGGGCCTGGGCTGGATTCGAACCCGCCAGCTCAGGTGTAGCCTGTTGAGCCACAGGAGCCGAGCCAAGAGCTGCTTCTTGCTTGTTAGAGGCATAGGATTACTTTGCTACTAGATGTTTTGGGGGTAGAATGGGGTTGTCTGTGCAGCCCAGGGTTCCTCTCACACTCTCCTGGTCCTTATTCAGTTGCAAAACCTCCTTGGTCTGAGCAGATTGGCAGGAGGAAGCTGGAGGAGGCTGTAAACTGGAGCTGGGGTTGCCATTGACCCTCTTGGACTGGCACCCAGGGGACTTCCAGTGAGAAAAAAAAGGATGTGTATAAAAAAAAGAAGGGAATATCATAGGAAGGCTCCCAGTAATGATCCAGGTGGATCAAGATTCCTCCACAGAACCTAGCAAAATGTTGTCCCTGCATCAGGATCCAAAATTACTGCAACATGTGGGGAGGAGACGGGAGAAGCACTTTAATGCCAGTCAGGTACTGTCTGTGTCCCTGCAGGTGGGACCCAACCGTCCATTACCATCTGGGAACACAGCTGCACTTAACAGAATTCAGTAAACGTTCCGAAAGTGCCTTGCGGAGAGAGGGAGAGGAAGAGGACAGCGTGGGAGGAAGAGCCTATCAGAGGCGACTGAAAAAATCCAGGAGGAGAGGCCTGGAGGGATTCCTCCAAGCCTCACGGATTTCCAAGCGGGAAGCCAAAGGAGAGCTCATGGATTTCGCAACAGGAAAGGAGGGGGAGGGATTCAGAGGATTTAACAGTCCAGGACCGAGAAGAGCGGAGAAGCCAAGAAGCGGATCTGAGATGTAGGCTCCAGGTTCAGACCTGGAAGGTGAGCTGGACTTCCGGTCCAAAGCACTAGAGCTGTTGCCCGAGAAACAGGGAGGAGGCGGAGCTGAGCTTTGATTGACAAATCTACTACTGGGGCAGAACTCTGCTTTGGACTGGCTATAGCCCCGGGGCGGAGGTGGGTGGCAGGAGGCTTACCTAAGACTGATAGAGCCTGGGGCGGGCTTGAAACTGACAGCGTTCTCTCGGAAGAAATGGGACTTGGCACTCAGGGTAGTGTACTGGCCTGGCGGGACTGTGCTAGGGCCTGACGGGCAGAACCTCACAGGAGCCTGAGCTGAAACTATCCCTAACCACCCCTCCTTAGGATACTAACCTCATTAGCTGTAGTGACCTGGGAAAGGAGCAGGAAGTACCCACTTGACCTCCTCCTTATGAGCAGGCTAAGCCAGTGCTTTAGACCCAAGCCATTTTTTTCCCTTCTGGGCAGGGAGAGAAGAAGAGTTGTGGTCTTTCTGGTCTTTCTAATGGGCTGGATGGTGCCTACGAACAGATGAGGCCTAGTAAGGGGAAGAAGACTGGGGAGGAAAAGGCAAGGACAACCAGCACAGGTTCCCAGAGAAGCTGCTGGCGTCTGAGCTCTCTGGAGGAAGAGGGGAGGCTCACTCAACACTGGGAAGAGTCCTTTCCAGTGAGAAACATACTGCTTGTGCCCAAATGTTGATTTCTGAGGAAAATTCCAAGTAATGGAGGCAGTTTAGAAAGTGTATACAGGGCTAGGATTTGTCTCGCCCTGTAACTCTTTCATGTGTTTGAGAACCTGGTGTACAGTTAGGAAGGGAAGATGGTGGGAAAGCCTCACCAGCCAATGGGTGCCCTGGCCAGTCTTCTCTCTGACATGGTTTAGTGCTATCTGCTAAGCATAGATGATTTTGTTATAAAATGTTGTTAATGGTTTTGTTTTGCAGAGATAATTGTAGATAGATTTACCTTATAGATTTTCCAGTAAAAGTACAAGACTATTTTTTCAAGGGGATCACGAAAGGCCAAAAACTGTAACTGTAGAAAGAGCTTTAAGAGTTAACTCAGGGACTGGGTGCAGTGGCTCACTCTGGGAGGCCTAGGCGGGTGGCTGGATTACCTGAGCCTCACAGTTTTGAGAACGGCCTGAGCCAGAGTGAGACCTTGTCTCTAAAAATAGCCAGGCGTTGTGGTGGGTGCCTGTAACTACTTGGGAGGCTAAGGCAAGAAAATCACTTGAGGCGGCGCCTGTGGCTTAGTGGGTAGGGTGCAAGCTGCATATACTGAGGGTGGCAGGTTCGAACCTGTACCCAGCCAAACTGCAACAAAAAATAGCCAGGCATTGTGGCGGGAGCCTCTCGTCCCAGCTACTCGGGAGACTGAGGCAAGAGAGTCACCTAAGCCCAAGAGCTGAAGGTTGCTGTGAGCTGTGATGCCATGGCATTCTACTGATGGCAACAAAGTGAGACTCTGTCTCTAAAAAAAAAAAAAGAATCACTTGAGCCGAAGAGTTTGAGGTTGCTGTGAGCTGTGATGTCATGGCACTCTACCAAGGGTGACAAAGTGAGACTCTGTCTCAAAAAAAAAAAAAAAAGTGGGCGGCTCCTGTGGCTCAGCGAGTAGGGCGCCGGCCCCATATACCGAAGGTGGCGGGTTCAAGCCCGGCCTCGGCCAAACTGCAAAACAAAAAAAATAGCCGGGCGCTGTGGCAGGCGCCTGTAGTCCCAGCTACTAGGGAGGCTGAGGCAAGAGAATGGCTTAAGCCCAAGAGCTAGAGGTTGCTGTGAGCAGTGTGACGCCACGGCACTCTACCCAGGGCGATAAAGTGAGACTCTGTCTCTACAAAAAAAAAAAAAAAAGGTGGCGGGTTCAAGACAGTCAACATGCCCTGCTCCAGCCACATACTGTTAGCTGGCTGGTCAGCTCATGGCTAAAGCCTGAGGAAACTCCTTAAGGGACTTTGTTAATTGAACTTTGGACTTTGGGAAAGGGAAAGGAAAAATGTCACAGGGAAAAGTAAAAACTCATATGTATATTAGCCCACCACCATGGTACTATTAAGGCCTGAGTAGAGAACTCAAGAAAAGTCACAGACCCTAAGACCTCAGTGCTAAAAAGTAATTAATATTGGCACCTGCAGAAACAAGCTGATATTGAGACCCCAAATTAAAATATTTTGGAGTCTCAAAAGTGGGGAATAAAAGAGGATACCCGAGAAGGGTGAAGTCTAGGAGAACAGGTCTTCTCAAGGAGACCACAAGGATACACCTGCAGGGTCCTCTCCATGGTAACTCAGCTCTTAGGAATTTGTAAACTTAATTTCCTGGAACTTGGAAATTTCCAAGTTCTGTGAAATCCTGTAGTGCTATAGGGGTTATAATAGCATCTCTTGTTTGATTCAAACTGACCAATGAGAAGGGTACCTATGGGTTGGAACTTTTTGACTGTCGATAAAAAGGGAAAGACCAGGCTAGTCGAGGAGTGCGGTCATTTGGAATTCTTCTATGCCATAAGCTCCCAGCTGGTGAATAAAGCCCTTCCTCTTATAAACGTGGTGTTTGGGTGCTCTTTCTCTCCGTTGGGCCTTGTCTTCCTCCAACAGATCTAAGAGTAAAAGCTAAGATTCCAAGTCAAAAGAGATTCTTACTTTCTGAAGGACTGAGCACTGTACCTTCTGGCTACTCCTACATATAAATATTAGGCCCCAGAGGCAGCAAACACTTACAAAAATGACAAACTCTTGCTAAAGATAATTTAAAATTATAATGAAACATTCCAGATAAACAATATTGCACTGTAAGAATATTTTTAAAATAAAAGGTTCCCAAATTAGGATCATCCAGACATGCAAAAGCTTCTAAAAAGATTTCAGTATTTTTCTTGTCTTCTTTAAAAGACTCTTCACAAAAGGCACATAAAGTTTTAGTGGTTGTTAAAAAATAAAATCCACTAAACTTTTGGCTTTTTATACAGTTACTACACAGACCAAAGGGTTAAAAGAATGCTATCTTAAATACTGTTTATAAATGGTAGACCTCTGGTAAAGTAAGCTTGCTTCTTTTTCAGAGCTTTCCATACTGAGTGTAGACATAGACAATGCTTTCTGGATTCCTGTAATGAGCTCCACCCTAAACTTGGTAATTTTAAGTAAGAAACAGTATGTAAGTTAGAAAGAGCACTTATTGAACTAAAGGGAATTCCAAAATATCTCTTTGTGGCACTTTGCTGGCTATTTTGAAACTCTTTTGCGAAAAAAATTTACATATATAAAGGAAATCTACATTTGCAAAGATGTCTACCTTTGTTCACCAAGAAGAGAATGTAACCTCCCTTTACAAGTCAAGAGAGGGGTGTGAATTGTAGGCCTAAATTCTGCTAAAGCACAGGCTTATCTAAAAATAAGGATAATAATCCGCTGGCTTAGTGGCTCTGGGAGGCTGAGGTGGGAGGATCTCTTGAGCTCAAGAGTTCAAGACCAGCCTGAGTAAGAGCAAGACCTGTTGCGACCCCTAGGTCCCTGGTCTCGATTGCCACAGAAAGGAACCAGGCAAGATGTGGATTAGAAGTACAAGCTTGTAGGAGGCAGACTAATCTTGATTGCAGGATAGCCCAGAGCAACCTCTGCAGTAGTCTTTTATTGAGATAGCGCAAGACAGGTGAGGGAAGTATTAGACAATGACTATGTGCCCAAGGATAGACATGGGCTTGGGTTCTTTCTCCGTAAGGAGCACCTGGCAACGAATTGCCCTAGGGCCCGCCGCCCCCCCCCCTCCGCCCCCCCAGCTGCAAATCATCTTGCTCACAGGTCATCAGTCTCTTGGCATCCTCTACAAAGACCCAATCTCTAGTAAAAATAGAAAAATTAGCCAGGTATTGTGGCAGGAGCCTGTAGACCCAGCTACTTGGAAGGCTGAGAGAGGAGAATCACTTGAATCCAGGAGTTTTAGGTTGCTATGAGCTAGGCTGATGCTACTGCACGGTAACCTGGTCAACAATCTTAACTGCGATCCTGTCTCAAAAGTAAAAAGATAATAATCAGCCACTTTCCCCTATAAGTGCTCTATAATTGCTACTCTGGAGTCACATAGCTGTTGGTCATAAAGATTCTTTTCTTTCTTTTTTTTTTTTTTTTTTTTGAGACAGAGTCTCAAGCTGTCACCCTGGAGAGAGTGTGGTGGCATCACAGCTCACAGCAACCTCCAATTCCTGGGCTCAAGCGAGTCTCTTGCCTCCGCCTCCCAAGTAGCTGGGACTATAGGCGCCCGCCACAACGCCTGGCCATTTTTGGTTGCAGCCGTCATTGTTGTTTGGCGGACCTGGACTGGATTCGAAACCACCAGCTCAGGTGTACGTGGCTGGCACCTTAGCCGGTTGAGCCACAGGCGCTGAGCCAGTCATAAAGATTCTTAACTTTCTCTGTAATCACCTTTTCAAAACCTAAAGTAGTTTCTGAGGCATTTTCCAGGCCCTGCATTCCAGTTGATTAGCTGGCCCACCCAGACCAGCAGCCCATTCCAAGAAGCAGACTCAACTGGAATTGTGACCACTCAACTCAGGAATTGACTCAACACAAGAAGATGACTTCTATACCCCTATAATATTACCCTGAATCCAACCAATTAGCAAACCCAATTGCCTAATCCTTAGCCTGCCAAAACATCCTTAAAAACCCTGTCTCCCAAATTCTCAGTGGGATAGATTTGTGAAATTCCTCCTTTCTCCCTGCTTAGCACTATAAAGAATTAAACTCTTGGGCGGCACCTGTGGCTCAAAGGAGTAAGACACTGGCCCTATATGCCAGAGGTAGCAGGTTCAAACCCAGCCCTGGCCAAAAACCACAAAAAAAAAAAAAAAAAAAAGAATTAAACTCTTTCTCCATTGCAGTGCTCACTGCCTCAATGTATTGGCTCTCCTTTGTGTAGCAATACAACCCAGTTGGGTGGCAACAAATTGGGGACTTGTCTGTGATTGCCACTTGCTGCAGTTCCATGACCTCTCACCTGTGGCATGGATTTGGAGTTGTGTCCTAATGGTTGCTCAGTTCTCTTGAGCTAAGGGCCGTTTCTGGCACTATCCCTACCAATGTGATGTTGTTGATCTACACTGCATGGATCTGTTTGCAATGGAGAAATGGTTTCTGAAACTAGAAGATATTTTTAGTAAATGTTCAAAACACCCATCATCCCCTTCCTTTTCCTGAATGATTGGCTCTGGAGACATTATATCTCCTTTGTGGGTCCTGGTTAGCTCTCCTTATATTATAGGAGGAGTTTTACTTGGGGGGAAATTTCTGTCTGCTAGGATGGAAAATAGGGGAGGTCTGTCTGGAAGAGTACTCTTGAAATTTTGGTTTGACTCACTTTGGAAGGCCTTTTGTCTAACTCATTTTTTGTGTGTGTGAGTGTGAGATCCACATTACTTTCATTAAAGCTCCTTTTTGTGTCCCTATACTTCCCTTCAGTTTATCTCAGGTATACAACTTCTAGACATTGAAGGGGTCACAGGACTCCATATAATGAGGGCATGAGCACATGTTCTGAAATCCTGCTGAGATTCACTTTTGTAAGGTTATCTCATGGCACTACTCAGCAGGAAGGAAATACTTTGATTCATCTTTGGGGTTGCGCTTTGTGCCTATTGTACTGTTTTCCATTGTCATTTTTGGATTTCTATCAGGCCAAGGAAATCAAAAGTTTGATTTAAATCCAACTCAGCATATTGGTGTTCCTATAAATTATTGGAGATATCCTTTTGTAAACTATAGAAAAACTTATAATGAAAATGGGGAACTAGGCATATCTGGCATATCTCATATCTGTGATATGAGAAGGTAGCCCCCGACAATCCTTCTCAAGAATTGGGAGTCCATTCAATTTTCCCCATTTTCCCATAAGCAATTAGTTAGTAACTCTACTTGACTGCATTACTCATTGGGGTCAGAGAGCAATGGCCAGTGACTGGATCCCTGAACTATAATACAATACAATTCTGCAGTTAGAGGTATTCTACAGAAAGAAAAATGGATAAGATTTCCAATGTACAGTGTTTAATGTTACTCCTGCAAAATAAGCTAAAGTATAAAGAGTGTAAGGTTATGATCCACCAGGCTAATGGCAAAAAAATCCTGTGCTGCCTGAATCCCAAGGAAAGGATGATAATACTTGATTAACTAGTATAGGTGAGCCGTAATTCCCCTCCTCCTCCTTAAGAAGCTGAAGCTGTGCTGCCAATACTTGAACCAATACATTGCCACAGGGTCAGGAGCCAAGAGCAACAGGAATGTACCTCCTTCCCACACAGGTCAGGGCACTTGATTTGGCCAAGGTGTTATCATAGCTCCAGGAGGGCAATTTACTCATTGTCAGATATCTATAGTGGACACTGGAGGTGCCATAGGTCAGCTCATGGGATTTATCTGGATTCACTCTTTGTTTTGCGCCTCTAACTTATTTAATTAGAAAAACAACATGCTTACATAGTGAGATGACTCAAGGAAGATGGAAAATTCATCTTCCTCAATATTTGCAACTCACAACCCCATGTGGGCAGATGTTCAGAGTCTGCTTTACTGACCTCAGAGGAAAGATGAATGGTTCTAGATAAGGACAGCGAGGAAGTGACCGCATGCTTGCCAACTCTCCTGGTAACCCAACCAGGGCGGCTGCTCAGGTTACAGGATCCACTCTAGACTCAGTACAGGATGTGAAAAATGGAGACAGACCTGAGCTTGAGCATTATCAGGATTGCATTCTTGTTGGCCTCTGCAAGGGGGTACTAAAATGGAGAAATCGTAACCAAGTTCAGGAGGTTAGGCAGAAAACTGATGAAAGCCCTTTGGAATTCTTAGAGAATATTTTTGAAGCATAGACGCAGTATACGGATGTTGATAGGGAAGTTGAGCTGGAAAATTCTAAAATGGTAAATGCGACTTTCTTCATCCAAAGTGCTCCTGACATTTGGAAAAAGTCACAAAAATTAGATAGGGCTTTGGGTATGTTTATGTCTTGGTTGGTAGAAATTGCTTTTAAGATGTTCACTGATGGAGATGAGATGATGGAGAAAAGAGAACAACAAAAGATAAAACAACAGGCTAGCCTTTTGACTGCTGCTCTGACTCAAAGAGCACCAGGACTACGGTGCGAATGCCCCTCAGACACTCTGTTCAAGGTAGGATCTGTAGGCCCCAAACCCCCAACCAAAAGGGACATCCCACTGCAGGTCCCAATCAATATGCCTACTACAAAAGACACTGGAAAAGACATTGCCCCTACCTGAAAAAGCCTGAAGAATCCCTTTCCCATTTGCCAAATGCTCGAACTGGCTGTGAGACTTGAGGCTGAAAATATTAAGGATGGGGACCAGGAATGATAGAGCCCAGAGGTTCCTTTTGACTGAAGCAATAGTCTATATTTCCTACAAGAAACCTTGCATTGTGATGATCATGGGAAATTGACTGTAAATCATTTTAGCCACATAAAACATAAATATCCAGTCGAAACTTTTTTTTATTTTTTTGAGACAGTCTCACTACGTTGCCCTTGGTAGAGTGCTGTGGCCTCACAGCTCATAGCAATTTCCAACTCTTGGGCTTAAGCGATTCTCTCACCTCAGCCTCCCAAGTAGCTGGGACAACACCTAGCTATTTTCTTGTTGCAGTTGTCATTGTTGTTTAGCTGGCCCTGGCCGGGTTTGACCCCACCACCCTTGGTGCATGTGGCTGACACCGTAACCACTGTGCTACAGGTGCCGAGCCTAAACTCTTTTTTTTTTTGAGATGGAATCTTAACTCTGTAGTCCTGGGTAGAGTGCCGTGGTGTTGTAACTCACAGCAACCTCAAAATCTTGGGCTTGAGCAATCCTCTTGCCTCAGCCTCTCAAGTAGCTGGGATTACAGCCTCCTGCCACAATGCCCTGCTATTTTTAGACATGGGGTTTCACTCTTGCTCTGGAACTCATGAGCTCAAGCAATCTACCCACCTTCCAAAGTGCTGGATTATAGGCGTGAGCCACAGTGCCCAGCCAGCTGTCTAAACTTTTCTCAGAGACTATACAGGTGACTGGGGTTTGGGGAGAAACCACAACGAGGCCATTCTTCCAACCCTTGGATTGTCAATTAGGCCAAACCCACTTGAAGCATAGTTTCTTGCATATACCTAAATGTCCCATTCCTTTGCTAGAATGTGATTTTTTTAACCAATCTGAATGCTGAAATTACCTTTAGTCCAGGACAATTGAATATCGGGGTATCTCCCAAATAGACCTGTGCCTTGCTATAGTCAGAAGCCCCTGAACAGATGCCTGAAAAAATACACTGAGAGGTAGGTCTGGACACATGGAAAGATGAGAGATCAGGAAAGGATAAAACTAGCACCCCAGTGCAAGTCAAGGCATGGGTGGGAGTGGCACTGCCATATTTGAAATAGTACCCAGTGAGAGAATAAGGGCCATGGGGAATCCAACTTTTCTTGTCCACTTCCCTTCCATTTGGAATCATTAGACCTTGCCCATCCCCATGTAACACATCCATTCTGCCAGTCAGGAAGCCCAGGACTAAGGAATACAGATTTGTTCAGGACCTGAGAACCATTAATCACATTGTAGAAGACATCCACCCAGTGGTCCCCAACCCTTTTACACTGTTCATGACCCTGACCAGTGCACTCTATTGGTTTACAGTTTTGGATTTAAAGGATGCTTTCTTCTGCATCCCTCTGAGCCCAGAGTCACTGAAACTGTTTGCTTTTGAATGGGAGTACTCAGATATGAGAGTAAAAGAACAATACTTTTGGACAGTTCTTCCTCAAGGCTTTAGAAACTCTCCTACCATCTTTGGGGAAATTCTTGCTAAAAACCTCTGAGACTATCAATTAAACACTGGGACTTTACTGCAATATGTCAATGACATATTAGTTGCTAGAGCCACAAAGAAGGCATCTGACTAGTACACTACACTAACTCTAAACCTCCTGGCTGAGTGAGGGTATAAAGTATTCAAGAAAAATGTTCAGATTTCACAGCCTTTATTTAAATATCTTGGGTTTGAACTTTCCCCCAAATAAAGAAATCTGCTGGCCCTTGCAAACAGCAGCTAGACCTACCACTTGGCAGCAGATTTGAGGCTTCGTGGCTGGTTTCTATCATATCTGGATTCCTCATGTGGGGCTTATTGCTGAGGCTCTATATGATGCCCTACAGGGAGGAGATAAAGAATGCTCAAACTGGACTGGGACTGTCAAAAGGATTTTTAAAAATCGAGGAAAAACTGTTGACTATCTCAGCATTGGGACTCCCGGATATAAGAAAACATTTCGATCTGTTAGTGTATGAGAGGCAATAAATCTCGGGATGCCAACTCAGGACCCAGGAAATATTAAGAGACCCATTGCTTATTTCTCAAAGCAATTGGACATTGTCATAAAGAGATTACCTTCCTGCTTTTGGATTGTTGTTGCTACCTGTGACCTGCTTCAAGAGGCAGAGAAGTTTACATAATGCTAACTTACCCTGTTTACCCTCCCCACACTGTGTGCACACCTTACTGGAACAGAAAGGAGGATACTGGCTGACCTCTAGAAGGCTTGGCAGATACCAAGTCAACCTTTTGGATAATCTGAATATAACACTGAGAGTGCTCTCTACTTTGAATCCTATCATCTTACCTTCCTCAAATGCTATCTGAACCTGTGTATGACTGTTTACAAATAATTAAATAAGTTTACTCTACCCAACCAGATCTGACTGACACACCCCTAGAAAACCCAGACCTTGAGATGTTCAGTGATGGAAGCAGTTTTCTGGATCAAGGACAATGAAAAGCTGGGTGTGCAGTGGCAACCCATCAACAGACGTTAGAGGCTGAAGCACTCCCTCCTGGAACCTTGGCAGAGAAGGTAGAACTCAGAGTCCCTGTCAGGGCATTCCAATTAAGTAGAGGTGCACAAGTCACCATTTACACAGACTCCAGGTATACCTTTTCTGCTGTTCATGCTCATGGGGCCATCTGGAAAGAAAGGGAACTTCTAGCCTCCAGTAACAAAAAAAAAAAAAAAAAAAACTATGATAAAGAAATCCTAGTCTTGCTAGGCAGCATTTTATCTCTCAAGGAAGAGGCTATAATGCATTGCTCTGGTCATCAGTAGACAGACAGCCTAGTGGCAAGGGATAGTCATCAGGCAGATCTAGCTGCAAAAAAAGCAGCAAGAGAAAAGGCCCCCAAACCTTAGTGATACCCTTGTTGCCTGCCATAAATCTTGGCCCTGAACCTCCTGTATACTTGGAGAAGGACCTAGAAAGAGTGCTTAATTCGAGGTTCAACCCTGACCACAGGACTCAGGATGGGTGGATATACAATGACATAGGAAGGGTTCTCGTACCCAAATACATTATGAATGATGTTGTCAAGCATATTAATGCCTCTATTCATTATGGCAGGGATGCCATCCTATAATGAATGTAGAAATATATTGCCAGACCATATATGAAAAAAACTATTCAGAAGGTTATAGAAAAATGTCTCCTATGTGCTCATAATAACCCCCCAAATGGCCTTCTCCCTCAAGAACAAAGAATCCAGCCAGGGGTGAAAGGCCAACAGAGGGCTTGGCAAATTGATTTTACTATGATGACAAGGTAGCAGGAAATTTAAAGTATTTACTTGTTTTTGTGGATAGCTTCTTGGGCTAGGTTAAAGGCTTTCCATGCCATACAGAAAACGCTTCTAAAGTGGTTAATGCCTTAATAAAAGAGATTATTCCTAGTTTTTGGAATACTAGTTTCCATCGGCTTGACAATGGTGTGGCCGTTGTAGCCCAGATTATAGAGGATGTTTCCTGAGCCCTTGGTACAACTTGGAATTTACACATAACCTGGAGACCACAAAGACTTTATCTAAGATTTGCCAAGAGACTAATTTGATGTAGGATAAGGCATTGCTAATTGCTCTACTTAGAGAAAAGTGGCCCCTAGAAGCAGGCTCAAGTTAAATGTTTTTGAAATTGTATATGGGAGACCCTTCCTGCGCACCATCTCTAGACTAATGAACCTTAAAGTCTACTCACCAGAGAGCTAGGTACCATCAGACATATATGATCCATGGGGCTGGCAACTGGTATTCATGAGTTTGCCTCTAGCAGGTTGTGGTTCCCAGTAGATGTTCCGAGACATCACAGCCAGCCTGGAGATTTGGCACTGCTTAAGTTGGGCAGAAATCAACATCTTGGCATAAATAAGACATTGATTAAAAATTGTCCCTTATAATAGGCTCAACTACAAAGCCTATGGTTGCACAACAAACTTCTTTACATTCTTTTAATAAAACTGTGCTAGATAACAGGATTGCTCTAGATTATTTATGGGCTAAACAGAGAAGAGCCTATATACTATATTTTGCTATGTACACTGTGCACTTTCAATCCAAATTTTTTTTTTTGTAGAGACAGAGTCTCACTTTATCACTCTCAGTAGAGTGCTGTGGCGTCACACAGCTTACAGCAACCTCCAACTCCTGGGCTTAGATGATTCTCTTGCCTCAGCTTCCTGAGTAGCTGGGGCTACAGGCACCCACCACAACACTTGGTTGTTTTTCTGCTTTGCAGTTCAGCCAAGGCCGGGTTTGAACCTGCCATCTTTGGTATATGGGGCTGGCACCCTACTCGATGAGCCACAGGAACTGCCCTCAACCCAAATTTTTGAGGGGAAAATAAGGAGATACACATTATACATGGGCAGTGCTAATTCTGTATCTATATAAATGTTTTTAATTCTTTTACTTATGCTTATGCATTGTAAAGGTAACTCTAGAAAGAAATGATGTTATCAGTAGGCAAAGTAATACCCTGGAATATGGTAATGGCAGTGGACTTGAAAACTCAGCTTGCTGTGATACGTGGTGGGCTAACAAGACAACTGCAGCTTCTTGATGTGTCAATAGGGTCTTTCAGGCCCTAGTAAAGAGAGATTGGATATTGTGGATACAGTCTACTGGTAATGATTTAACACCTACAGGCAGAATCATGAAAACATCTATTGCCCAGGTTTGGATCCTAAGATCATGGATCAGTGTCAGGATAGAAGTGATAGTGAAATCATTTAAAAATTGTGGCATCTGATTGTTGTTTGGTGGGTCTGGTCTGTTTAATGCAGACAGAGGCATGTCATCCACAGGTGAAAGGAGCTTGGCTTCCACCAACTGACAGGCCTTGTCCTACTTTTTGACTGAGAGATTGTGTATGCATCTAAGTTTTTCTAAGAAGGCAAGTGTGATCTCTCTACTGGTAAGGTTCCTATGAAGTACTGTTAATCACCTATCATGCCATAAAAATAAAGTAAAAATACTCCTGGATTTCTTTGAGCCACACCAAGTTACACTGAGACAACTAGAGTATGACCCCTGCAGGTTACCTTAAAGTAAGGATTTTCAGGGCCAGTTCACAGGCCCTTGAAGCAGATAACTTCATGAAGTCAACAGCTGTTCCTCAAGATTGCAGATCAAGAAACCTAATTTTTCATCTATAAATTCCTTTTTGTCTTTTGAAACCTGTCCCTCCTGCCAACAGGGTCATTTTTAAACACTTCTTTTAAGCCTTGCCTTTAAAAATTGCACATGACAGTTGAGTGGAGATCATTTCAGCTTATTCCATTCTCCCTTTCATCTTTCACTATGGCTCTTCTTTTAAATTATGTCTTGCTCTCACTAACCCTTACTGTTTTTCCAGCAGTCACACACAGACCTAGAAGCCCTTTGCACCAGTCTTTTAAACCCTGGCCACACTAACTACTCAGTCTAACTGCTGGTAATGCCAACACCTAGACCACGCAAAGGAACCTGAACTCATTTTGTTTCTGCCAATGGGAGTGCATGGTGGAACCAATCCAGAAGGTGGCTGTATAACAAGGTGCGGCATCCACAACCAGCAAAGAAACATCATACTGCTTCTCCTATTGGTGCGTTACCTGGACACAGAAAAAACCTTTGTGGAAGCTCAAGAACTCTTTTGCTCAGGTAACATCACTACAAAGAAAATTTTCCCTCTGCATTGAAAACAGGGATGATGTTGGATCTTTTCTGGGTGACCTACTGGAGCAATATTGTAACCAAACCCTATGGTTGATTCCATTGTTGGTACTCTTGCACCTCTTAGATGGTGCTGATGCTAACCCTCATCATGTCCATGATATTCAAATCATCAGATGTTTTGAATGACTCATAAGGCAGGCCTGAGCAACTTTGGGTAGCTCACCTGCTCCTCTTGTTAAGCTGCTAGACACTAAGATTATATGTGGACAAAGCAAAAATCTGGACAGACTTGGTTAAGTTACAGCACCGAGCCCTATAACTGCCAGAACTGGACCAAAGGCCTTTTGTGATCTGTTTTCTTTCCACAGACTGGCAGGGACACATGGACGCTGGAGATATGGAAGTGCCAATGAGGAACAAGAGGCATAGCAAACTCCAGACTGGGAGGTCCCAGGTTCCAACCTGACCCTATCCATAAATTACACTGGTCTTTTTATCTTGTGTGGTGACAAGGTGTACAAGTGGTTCTCTTTAGATAGGGTGTTATAGATTTGATTAACCAACATTCTCTGTTACCAGATATACCACTTTAAATGCCAGCCACATTACAAATTTTGACTCTTTCATTCATGAAGTGGTACCAGGCAAATGTACTAGATGTAATATAAAACTCCACTTCTATATCACAATTTTAAGTTCTTTTTGGTGCTCAGGACTCTTTACCTAGCATTTTGAACTTACGAGATTGAATTAGTTTTGAATCTCTTCATGATAATAGAACAAGAGTTGAATATCACCATGCAAGCATTGGGAACACTTCATTTAGAAATTAGCAGCAGACTGGCCTTTGTTGTATTTGAAAACTACTGGGCCTTGGATGCCCCTATAGCCGAAAAGGGAAGAGGTTATGTGATTATTGGTAAAAATCTTTGCCACTCAGTGCTAATAGAGACTACTATCTACACTTCTTAAATATTCTCCATCAGATTAATGAAGACTTATTTCTGGCCTGGCACAGTGGCTCACACCTATAATCCTAGAACCAAGGGAAGTAGAGGTGAGAGGATTGTTTGAGCTCATAAATTTGAGACCAGCCTGAGCAAGAGCAAGACCTCGTCTTTACCAAAAATAGAAAACTAACTGGGCCTAGTGGTGCATACCTGGAGTCCCAGCTACTCAGGAGGCTGAGGCAAGAAGATTGCTTAAGTCCAAGAGTTTGAGGTTGCTATACCATGACACTCTACTTAGGGCAAGAGAATAAGACTCTGTCTCAAAAAAAAAAAAAGACTAATTTCTAAAACTTGGAGACTGGTTCAATGAGGTATGGAGAAATATGCTTAGATATCTTCTTTTCTGCTTATTGATTCTCATTCTAATCTATATTCTTGTTTCCCTCTTCTGATCTCTTGTTGTTAGACTACTAACCTAATTCCTCTCTCCAAAGCTACCAACTCAGTTTTTAATGTATAAAACTTCTAGGGAGGGCTGTGGCTCAGTGAGTAGGGCGCTGACCCCATATGCCTAGGGTGACGGGTTCAAACCTGGCCCCAGCCGAACTGCAATAAAAAATAGCTGAGCATTGTGGTGGGCGCCTGTATACCAAGGGTGATGGGTTCTAACCCGGCCCCAGCTGAACTGCAATAAAAAATAGCTAAGCATTGTGGTGGGCACCTGTAGTCCCAGCTACTTGGGAGGCTGAGGCACAAGAATCACCTAAGCCCCAGAGCTGGAGGTTTCTGTGAGCTGTGATGCCACAGCACTCTACCGAGGGTGACAAAATGAGACTCTGTCTCTAAAAACAAACAAAAAACCCAAACTTCTAGAGAAGTTTCAGACAGGTGAATGATGGAGTTAAGGAAATTTCACCCCCAAATATGGCTGCCTGGTATAAACAATATTTTGAAGCGAAGGCCATTCAAGGTCAGGAAACAATAGAGGAGGACTTCCCTCTATCTGCATAAACTGGACTGACCAGATCAGAGGATCAAAGTAGACAGTTGACTTTCCTTTCCCCTTCCTGCTGTCTAAAAATATTCCAGGAATAAGGATGAGGAATGTAAGTAGACTTAGTCCAAATTTTGGGTCATAAATATCTGTCTCTCAAGTTAATCTATAAGTCAAGTTGTTCTCCCCATCCATTTGTCTTCCCTACCAACTATTTATCACCCTGTGGTCCTTAGCTCCCCCCACAAAGGTGAGTATAAAGATATTTGATCTGCATTGGAAAATTGGGTTATCACCTTCTGATTTCTGTTCTTGTGTTTTGTAA
Source organism: Arctocebus calabarensis (assembly GCA_963573935.1). Taxonomy (NCBI): domain Eukaryota; kingdom Metazoa; phylum Chordata; class Mammalia; order Primates; family Lorisidae; genus Arctocebus; species Arctocebus calabarensis. Next base: position 1,299 of record CAUYON010182671.1, on the reverse strand, counting down.
TTATTTGTTACATAACATTTCTTGTATTATAATATGTTAAAAATAAATGCTAAAATTCCTTTATAATACAAAAACAAGTATACCTAAATATAAACAAATAAAAATTTAAATTAAAAATTGAAGGCTCAGCGCCTGTGGCTCAATGGGCTAAGGCGCCATTTATGTACACCTGAGCTGGTGGGTTCAAATCCAGCCCGGAGCCGCCAAACAACAATGATAGCTGCAACCAAAAAATAGCCGGGCATTGTGGCAGGCACCTGTAGTTCTGGCTACTTGGGAGGCGGAGGCAAGAGACTCACTTTGGGCCCAGGAATTGGAGGTTGCTTTGAGTTGTAATGCCACGGCACTCTATCCAGGGTGACAGCTTGAGGCTCTGTCTCAAAAAAAAAAAAAAATCGAAATACTTTTGCTGAAAGTTTGGTCCAAAACTGTGGATACATGGAAGCATATTATATATGGCAAAATATGGTAGTTACTGACACTTCTTATTATACATAGATAAATACATTGGCTATTGTAGAGATTCAGTTATAGGATGCAAACATGCTCCTTGGATAAAATAAGTAGACTCTTTATCTGGGCCATTCTTTTTTTTTTTTTTTTTAAGGTTTTTTTTAAAATTTTTAATTATTTATTTTTTTGAGACAGAGCCTCAAGCTGTCACCCTGGATAGAGTGCTGTGGCATCATAGTTCACAGCAACCTCCAATTCCTGGGCTCACGAGAGTCTCCTGCCTCCGCCTCCCAAGTAGCTGGAACTATAGGCGCCCACACCTGGCCGTTTTTTGGTTGCAGCCATTATTGTTGTTTGGCAGGCCTGGGCTGGATTTGAACCTGCCAGCTCAGATGTATGTGGCTGGCACCTTAGCCCATTGAGCCACAGGAACCGAGCCTTTTTTAAAAATTTTTATTAAATTATAATTGTGTGCATTGGTACAATCATGGGGCACAATGTGCTGACTTTATATACATTCTGAAATATTTTCATTGAACTATTTAACACAGCCTTCATGGCCTTTTAATCACTATATGAGAACACATATATTCTACATTTAGTAATTTTCACCTGTACCCTTGTAAGATGCACCATAGGTGTGATCCCACCAATCACCCTCCCTGCACCCATCCTCCCCCCTCCCCTCACCTCCCTTGCCCCTTTCCCCATTTCTTGTGCTATAACTGGGTTTTAGCCTTCATGTGAAAGCTATAGATTAGCTTCATAGTAGGGCTGAGTACATTGGATACTTTTTCTTCCATTCTTGAGATACTTTGCTAAGAAGAATGTGTTCCAGCTCCATCC
>CAUYON010182665.1:0-11550 GCA_963573935.1 Arctocebus calabarensis | reverse complement strand
TTAAGAACTTTTGAAAAATGCCTGTTAGATACAAGACTGAGGGGATGAGATTAAAAACAGACATTGGTGGGATCACACCTACAGTGCATCTTAGCAGGGTACTGGTGAAACTTATTAAATGTAGAATATCAATGTCTTCATATAGTGATTAAGAAAATGCCATGAAGGCTATGTTTAACAGTTCGACCAAAATATTTCAGATTGTGTATGAAGTCAGCACATTGTGCCCCATAATTGTACCAATGTACACAATTATGATTTAATAAAATTATTAAAATAAATAAATAAATAAATAAATACAAAAAAAAAGACATTGGGACCAACTTTCCACTTACCTCCCTATGAAAACAAGTCTGGGTGAGAAATCCACAAAAGCTTCTCAGGACTGCAGGGAAATAGCCCAATTTGAAGGAACAACCTTGGAGAAGAAAAGAGAACACACGTTAGGATGAAAATATCCACTGGTAAATATCAGCGATGCCTCTGATACAGCCATTAGAATGTTAAGAACCGCAATATCACTAAGGTGATGTGTGGGTATTACCCTTGTATTCTATCACTACTGTTAACATAGGTCACTTAAAAATGTATTTACACTATGACTACTAACATTCAAATATGGATCCCAATGAGGACAAAGTAAAAAGACATAGCCACAGGGGCTAGAGTGGGTTGATAGTAATATAGGAAAATATGCAATGAGAATAACATAAATTAAAATGGTCACAAGAGTCCTATGAATAATTCCGGCCCAAATGCTACTGTCTTCCCCCTTTACACCTTGTCTCAACCCTGCCTGCCGAGGGTAGCCTGAGCCCCAGCAAAGGAGCTGAAGGCAGGAGTGGCAGCTGGGTCCACCATGGCTTCACTCCCACTTGTTCACCTCTTCACTTCATTTGGTCCTCCGCAAGCTTAGATGGAGAGAATTTTTGTCCACCCACATCTTTTCTTCCTGCCCACCTCTTGCTTCCTGCTCATAGCTCACGTCTTCCCACTCAAAACTTCTCTCTTCCATGGAGCTGGGGTGGTCGTCCCCAGGGTTTGCCCTTGGAAACCTGCCTGGGGAGTGACCCTGCGCTGGGTGTTTATCTCCAGCTCCTTTCCTTCAACTCTCATCCTGGCAGATTGGTAGCAAACAGTTGGCAGAGCACTCTTTAGAAAAGGAATGAGGTCATCTGCTCATCTCAGTGTGGAGTAATTGCATTGCATTTCTAAAAGGTGCGCTAATACCCTGGAGACAGACATAACAGTTAACTGTAGACATGTCATGGCCCTATTTTAAGAACTACTTATGTCCAACATTTTCAAAATTGAGATAATTTCATGGTACCTGAAGTTTTATTACTATTAAAGTTTTAAAAATTGGATAAACACACTCGGATGTGATAAAGAATGTCCAGCAGGGTATAGGGCACATGCCTGAGTCCCAGTTACTTAGAAGGCTGAGATGAGAGGATTCCTTGAGCCCAGTAGGTCAAGTCACAGTGAGCTATGATCACACCACTGGAGTCCAGCCTGAGCAATAGTGCAAGACCCTGTCTCTAAAAGAACAACAACACCAAAATGTTTAGACTGTACAAACTATCAGGAAGAGAAATACAAGACTTTTTAATAATATCCCTTATAATAAAACATGGGAACAAATTAACACATAATAATTATATGTAAATATATGTTTTCTAATTCAAGTATTATTTGGTTTAAAAATTTGAAACAATATAGAAATAGGCTCATTCAATATTCATGTTACTGTGTTTTAGCATTCATAGGGTCAGACTTTAATAGTATTTCAGTACTATCACTATTTAAATGATGTTACTATTATTCATAATATATGCAAGTTTTGTTAATGATACATTTATCTAGTATCAAGGCTTTTAATTAATTCTAAAATATAATTGATGATGGAATAAATCATAAAGCAAATGAATAATGCTTACTGAATCATGTGTATTTATTTAAGATAGAGTAAACAGATATATGGATATATGTTATATGGATCTAGGGCTTTTTGTAATGTCCAACTGTACTATTTTTATGGTGCTTTTGGCCACTCCAGAGAATTGGTCTAAAGATCAACCATATTGAGTGTCATCTTGAGTAATAAATTCATTTATATACTCACTTTAAATTTCTCTCTCAATTATTTAGGAAGTACTTGTCCAGTGCAAAGCACTCGGCTAGGTATAGTTAGCAGGTCAAACAAATGAGTATATTCTGATGAAATTTATAGGAAGTGGGCCATTGGCATGCTCATATTCAGCATTTGTGGTTTAGTCCTTGAAGGTCCAAGGCATGTGGAAATTTTTGCTTTTTCTGCAGATACATTTGCATCTCCTGATGGTAGACTGATGGGTTAGAAGTCAGACACTTGGCAACCACCTAGCTGAGTAGCCTGTTAGTTGGTACTGTTCTCAAAATCTCATCCCCAGTCATTAAAGTCACCCCAAGTTACCATTTGATAAATTTACAAGACTATGACAAGATGGCAGAATTCTTTTTTGTTTGTTTGTTTTTTGGCCAGGGCTGGATTTGAACCCACCATGTCTGGTATATGGGGCTGATGTTCTACTCCTTGAGCCACAGGCGCTGCCCAAAATGGAATTCTTAACATGAGAAACTTATTTTGGCTTTGTGTGGGTTCATCCCTTTAGAAGGCAGAAGGGCTTCCGTATGTTCCAGGGTGAATACTATGAACTCACTATCTTAAGACCTGGAGACTCACTCCTAGCTGCAGAGTGAAGGAAACTAACCCTTCACACATCATCTACTTTCTGGAAAACTAGCTGGTAAGTACACTTTGGGTGATTGCTTTTGAGTGAACGTTCTGGAAGTTTAGTGGGATAGATGGCCATCCTGAAAGAGACTTCTAGGATTCAGGGTCTACACGGATCACTATGAAGTTGACCAAAACCAGAGGCTACCTGGTAATCAATCAACCTGACTAATCACTTGCCCTCAAAAGTTCTTGGCCTGTTCATTGCTGCCTCAGCTGCTACATGAAAGCATCAATGCCCTGCACATTTTCTGGAATGGACAGTCACTCATAGGAGAGTCATTTGAGTTAATATGGACTACTGTCAATGTGTTTATCCACAATGGAGAAATGAAAGAAATTTTATGGAGATTTAGGTTCTACTTCTTTTCATTCTAGAAAGGGTTCATTTGAATATGAAATGAAAGGTTGAGACAGTTCGCACCTCAGGGAATATTCTTACCTGCATTTCTAGAATATGAAAACAAATCCAAAAACACTTCTGATATTACTTTCAACATGTTTAAATGCAGTTTCATTGTGAATTAGTATTTTCAGATCCGGCTTTGAGAACTGTCCTCAAATTTTAACCCAAAGAATTTCAGAGAATAATCCATTCATACCCAGGAGAATAAATCTCTAAAAGTGATTTAACTCCTGATAGAATCTTTCTACTGTGAATTTGTCTCATGAGGCATTTGGATTTTATTTTGGAAAATAATCTTTAAATAAATCTGAGCAGGTAATACAAACTAATGGGAAGTACATTCTTGATGGCAATAGGAAACTTAAGAGTTTCTCATCCTTAAGAGATATAGGTCTGAGATTTGCACTGGACGAGTGATCTAGTTTCAGAGGTAAGGTGTTTATGAAAATTGATATGTGAATATTTACAAATTTGAAGCTGCAGAATAAGGTCACTTTATTTGTATACTCTGATATAAATCCCTATTTCCTTTCATGCTTTTGTTTGCTTTTGGGAGATTGCCAACTTCAAATAAAACACTAGCTACAGTATTAGATCGTCTGATCTAACTCGAATACACACCAAAAATGACAACCATGGTATTAAAAAGTTCATTTTCTGCCGTTAGCCATAGAGAACAATGAACTTCCCTACAATCAAATATAGACAAACATTTAGCTCAGGTCTTTATGCTATTTTCAGAGTTAATGCTGCTACATGTTTTAAGGTGAAGTTCATGTTCTATATGAGATGAAAGCATCTTGGAAATACAAACTTGCCTGCCAACAGGATTTATGAAATTGTTCTAGTATGAACAATTGATCCAGGACTCAGGGATCCCTCCCTGCTATGTTTTAACATAATATTTTTGTAAAAATTTGACTACTAATATATAAACAACAGAAAATAAAAGGGTTAGGTTGTCTGTCGACTGGCACAGGTACAGACCTCTTCAGCAACCTAAATTTGAACAAGGCTGGATTCTAATAGAATGTTTTCCATTAAATATAAGAAAATCCAGTTAATTAATTAGCCCTTGGTGTTAAATGAGTTTTTAAGCCTGAGAGACAAGGGGACTGTGGGATTTATGGTGACTGAAAGTGAACATTAATGATGTTGAACCCAGAGTGTCTGTTATTATGGGCTACTTTGCAGCTGGGGGTCCAGTGACTGCCAGTGGGCAGGTGTGGCAGCAAGACCTCATTGAGCGAGTGTCTCTTACCATCAATGTCTCTGCCCAAGTCTTGTTTTCTCTTGTAGTCAACCATATCAGACTGTGCTTCATTGTTTTATGTTTTCTCCTGATATAATTTTAGAGTAGCAGGACAATAATTTCATGTTAATGTAAACACAAAACATGCTGCTCATGGCAGATTTCCTTTATTTTTATTTTCTTATTTATTTTTTAATTTTCTTAGAGACAGAGTCATTTTGTCGCCTCTGGTGGAGTGCTGTGGCATCCAGCTCTTGGGCTTAGATGATTCTCTTGGACCTTACATGATTCTCTTGGGCCTCAGCCTCCCAAGTAGCTGGGACCACAGGTGCCCACCACAATACCTGGCTATTTTTTGTTGCAGTTTGGCTGGGACTAGGCTTAAATCTGACACCCTCAGTATATGGGACCAGCACCCTACTCACTGAGCCACAGATGCTGCCCATGGCAGGTTTCTTTCAGTCAAAACCTACACCAATCATGGATCATCACAGAAATAGGACAGCTGTGCTTTTTCCATATGGTTCTTGGTCATAGCAAGTGCTAAGGTTTTGGTAAATTTACCAATTTAGGACGTGACTTATTTAAATTTCTTTTCCAATTATCACACAGGAAACCAAATTTCACTATGGGGGAAATTTTTGCTTTTGCATTATAAAAGCTAATTTGCTGGGATGGGAAATGTATTTTATCTCCAATTACCATTCTAACCCTTTACATATAGAGATATGACTGTTATTCTATTTCTTTGTAGTGACACAGGTGAAAACTCACAATGCATTCATTTAGCAAGCAAATTAGATACCTATTCACGTTTTTATGTTAATGTTTTTTGCGCAATTTTTGGCTTAATTCATTTTTTATATATGGAGTATTGAGCAAGATGTTTCTGATCTGTCTGAATCAGGTTAAACTGTCCCACTTTCCAGAGGACCCTAGGGTTAAATCAGCCTCAGCCCCCTCACAGGATGTCAGCTTCATAAAGACAGTGATATTTATCTGACTATTGTTTTTCCTGCTGTTTCCTGCATAGAAGACCATTGATAATTTTTTTGTATGTGGAATCAACTCAGACCCTTAAGTATGACACAACTCCAAACCCCAAAAGCATCCTGTTTTTCTGAGAATAATTAGCAGAGGAGCCTCAATCAATGATAGCACTTGAAAGATGTTGGAAAAGGCATTTCTTCCTATGCACCCCTTTTAAGAAACATTAAACCCTCCTATTCTTATAAGGGCCCATTAAAGATATTTAACATATTCTGATCTAGAAATGAATTATCTGGAAATTTAAGAGCCTATTAGTAACAATTGAACAAAGTCAACTTTTAGTGTCTTTTTCAAGTAGGTATAAATAACGTGTATCATAAAAACGGTGAATTGTTAAGTCATGGGAAACAAAATTAAGATTTAAAGAAGCCAATTTATTGCAAAGAGCTCTTTAGCTAATTATTCTTAGAAAAGTAGATGCTTCTTGGCTTACAAAGATCATACCTCCTTCAACCATATAAAACTGGGGTAGGATATTCTACTTAGCAAAACCCTCTCAGTTCTCAGTGTGGCCACTTAGGAGAGATTTTAGAGATTGTCTAGATGTCTCCAAAATGTTACCTCATTTTTTAGAGATTGTCTGAAATATCATTGAAGGCACTTAAGCTTAGAGACTAATCCCTTGTTAAAATACAGATATCTATGGGAAGGATGACATTTTAAGCTGTTAACTGTCATTTTTCCTCCCTTGTAGGAAATGGCTAAAATCAAGTTCTGTAAGATGGGATGAAAGCAGAGACAATAAAGGCTTCAGTTGCTCAAGGGGGGGAAAGTGTCACACTTCTCAGGACCCAGTTCTTCTATGTCAGGCATGCAGCCAGGTTAGCACGAGCCCCGTCCAAGGGCTGAGTCCTGGATCATAAAATATAGAGTTCCTTTTTCTCGTTTCTTGGCTCAGCTACCTGATTAGGTTGGGATGAAGGCCCCTGAAGGAGTCAGTTCTTGTTATCTTCATTTTGAAATGGTGTTGGGAGATTCTGCCATATTGACACCGTGGATGAACCCAGAGGACAGTGTGCTCACTTAGACCAAACACAGACAGAAAAATACTGTTTGATCTCACTTGTACATAGAATCTGAAAAAATAAAGTGGAACATATAGAAGTAGAGTAGAATTGCAATTATGGGGGGGCGGGGAGGGAAGACAGTGGGGAGATGTAGGTCAAAGGGTAGAAAGTTTCAGTTGTATAGGGATGGAATGGACAGCAGGAGGACCAGAGTTACTATTGTATATTGAATTTGCTGAGAGAGTAGATTTTAGGTGTTCTTAACACACACACACAGAAGTAACTGGAATGTGAGGCAGAGGTTAAATTGCCCACTTATAGAAATCATCTCAGTGCGGATATGTATATCAAAACATCATGTTGTACACCATAAATTTATACAATTAAAAAAATGGCATTCTTTGAAATGAAAATGTTAGGGAAAATGTGAAAGTACTTGTAAGCTATATTTGGCCACACTGGGTAACTATTTAAACACCCCTCACCCCTTCTTCTACTCTCTATCCAGGGATCTCCTCACTTATTCCATCATTTTTGTTACTGTTGTTGAGACCAAGTCCTGGTCTGTCACTTCACTGGGTTAGAGTGCAGTAACATCACTGCAACTTCCAACTCCTGGGCTCAAGCAATCCTGCCTCAGACCCCCAAGTAGCTGGAACTACAGGCATGTGCCCCCATACCTGGCTAATTTTGTTTTCTGTTTTTGATAGAGGCAGTGTCTCCCTCTTGCTCAGGCTGGTCTCGAATTCGTGAGCTTAAGCGATCCACCTGTCTTGGCCTCCCACAGTGCTGGGACTACCAGGGTAAGTATGGACGACTCATACTCAGGTAACGTAATTAATACCACACCACCTATGCCTTTTATAAACTCACAACCCTAAGAGGGTTCTATTTTTAATTACAATGTTTTAGGGAAAGGCAATTTTCCTGGGTCTACTATAGAGGCTATAATACTGTCATTTTTGTTTCATTGAAAGAAATGAATAACTAAAATCAGATTCTAAGCAAGAGTTGATATCTTCAAAAAAACTTCAACACAATGACGTGTTATATTATAAAATAGTCATGCACTGACCAATCGTACTTTTGATCTAAGAATATTCTTCAGCATTTTGGTCAAAGTTTATTGTTTTCTTCTAGCAAAAAGTAGTTCTTTCAAAAATACCTAGCCCCCTCCCAAAAGAAACGCATTCTCACTGTCTTTACTTACCAACATTCAATAGATGCATCCTTGCCTTTTTTTATTTTAAAGGCAATACTCCCCTATTTCTACAAAGTTGAGGCAAGGATAAGAAATTAATATGTAATGATTGAAAACTCCTGGTTTGGGTAGATTTAGGCTACTGTGAGAATAATAACAATAAATATTCTGAAAAATATTTGTAATTAACCATGTGATACACTATAGTGTACATCTTAAAAAATATACTGATTGGATTTTTTTGAATGACAGGCAAGCTAAAAGACATGGAGTTCATTTGCAAGAAATTTATAGTTCATGAGTTAATAACTCGATAGATGATAGAATAATATTTTATAAATAAGGCTCCAATAAATAGTGACCTGGGATTTTACAAAAGAAAGAAAACATATTTTTTTTTTCTGTTAAAAGATTTATAGAAGAAATAGGTGAAAGGCTCTTTGTTGGCTTTGAGGTGCACAGATGTAGGACATGCAGATGTGGAGGGGAAGTGTGGGAGAAGGCAGCCATGATGCATTATCCATTGTGACATGAGTAGGAAAGGAGATCAGGTCATAAAAGCACATTGATCTTAATTATAGGAGGACAGAGGTAATCACCTAGCCCAGTAGTGTACTCTTGATGGTACAGGCAATGGGGCAGGCCCTCTCTGAGTATATTAAGCAGAGAGAACCATGCTAAGAATTGTACATTAGGAAAGTTAATCTGACAAATTTGTGTGGTGAAGAGGAAAAGTTGAAGGCAGATAGTCCATTTATGTGGTTATTTTGACAGCCCCTGTAGAGCATTGACTAACCTGGGTATTGAATGCTAATCCTGGGAATACGTTCAAGATAGAATGTACAGTAAGTAGAAAAATGATTTTATGTGTACATGAAAGCAGATAGATGTAGACTTGCAAGTAGGTCTGAGGCTAATGGAATATGCACCAGTGAAGATAGATCTTTAATTCTTTCTGTGTCCAGAAGCAGGTGAAGAGAAATGAAAGCAGGAGTATTTCTCTTCCAGGTAATATCTGCACCAGCCACAATAGTGTATGAACCCTTTCCAATTATAGCTGCAAGTACATCATACTCTGTCTTTGTATCCCACTCAATATTATATCAATAATCAGAAATATAATCACATCAGCAAATTCAATCTATTGTGACCAGGAAACTGAGAAACAGAACCAATCTTAACCAAAATTAATCAAAATAATCTGGGTGTTAACTAAATATAAACATGGAAGAACAAATATAGTTGGCTGTAAACCTGAGTATCTGCCACTAGTATTAAAAACATCAAATATTTCCATAACATTAATTCAGCTCTTAGTCATGTGGATTTTGTCATGGACTCAACAAAGTATGTGGCAAGAGCTGGTAAAAAAACATCTGGAAACTGCGAAGCAGAACTCAAAGCAATGTGAAGATGCCCCCAACCCAACTGTGTATATTAAAAATGGGTGCATTTAGAGAATTCAAACAGTTATTCTAATTGGGCTTTCCCTGTTCTCTCTTCCTCCCACAAACACAAAGTATATTTCTCAACCTTCCTTGCAATGTATCTGGGGTCCCTGTCACAAAATGTTAACTCTAACTGATAACATCACAATTATAAAATGTAGAATTGTCTCAAAGCTATAATTGTCAACTCAATACTAACCATGTCATATGTTTTCTTTTATTTAATCTTAAATTAATATGAAGGTATAAATGTTTAGGTTACATTGTTCTCACTTCTGAGGTTAAGTTCATGAAGAGTTTTTTTTTTTTTTTAATTATTATCCTTGTACGGAGGGTAGAAAGTATCTATCTCAGGGACTGAAAATCACAGTTGAAGTAAAAGTAGGCAAAGATAGACATGCAAATATCCCCAGCTAAAAATTTCAAGTTTTATTTCTGGATTGCTTTCGTCTGTATGGTAATTCTTTATTACAGGGCTCGCAGTCATTTTCTTTGATCATGGATGGAGAGAGTGACAAGAGATGGACCTCTGGAGATGGCAGCCTGACAGCCTTTAAATCAAGGAGGATCTCTTTCTTAGCAAGAATCAAGATTAAACAGACTAATGAATCAATGCTTTAGACCGTCCACTCCTGGGAGATCGCATCAGAGTCCCATCAACCTCGGTCAGGTCAGGGAACATTCTTTCCTGTCAACTGGCAAGTCTCCTATTGTTGTGTTGAAACTCTTGCTCTTTTCTGGGAAATTACTCTACTTAATGGAGACAGATGTCACCCCACATAATCTTATAGTTCTTCACCAGGATCCAAAGGGTAAGATCCTTTTTAACCAATGTAGTGTTCAAAGAAATGCAGTTGTGTTTATTTTATATTCCAGAATCAGTTTCTTTCCACCACTGGTCAATTTTATTTTTAATAGGGATTTTTAAAAAAATTCAAAACTCTGCAATTATTAATTTATTAGCATCATCCAGCCCTCAGATATTTTGTATTCTTCCTGAAATTACATAAACAAATGCAAATGGAAAGAATCCAAGTCAAAGTTTTATAACAAAACAGCACTCCATCAGAAAAGCGTGTAAAATCACAAGAACACTATTTTCTAATATTGGCACTTTGAAAGAATGATAATGTCAAAAATACACACAATTGCCAAATTGTTCCCTAAACTTCTAAGCAGATAAACATGAGTCTAATGAATGAGTGTGGGTTTTGTAAGGAAAAATTAAATTCAAATAAATTGACTAATTTTTGATCAAGATGGGAAGTTTAAACATCTTTCCTCTTAGCAATTTGATTCAAAAGGGGCAAACCACAGTACAAGAATATATAACCTGTTTTAAAGGTTGGCACAATTAATTAAAGATACTCTTAATGGAGGATCTGAAGTTTCCTGAGCAGTCCTTCTTTAGATAAATGGGAAAAGACATTTACAGTCAGCACTTTCCCAGTCTTTGCCGGGGTTAACATCAACAACATATGCAATATGGCAGTCTTGTATTTAAAGCTCACACTTTTGGGGATACAGTATCAGGTCTTCTTTAATGTGGAATTGCAAAATATAACTGCCATTACATGGGAATAGGAGTTAAAGAATAGAATCCATGACTAAAGATCAGAGTATACTTTTCTATTGGTCCTTCGAGGACAGATTTTCAAAATATTTGATTCTAATAACCCCATTCTGTGAGTAGATTGCTTACACTCTTCACTTTGTAAGCATAAGTGGGCTATGTGAAATTTGTCATCAACTTTGGAGTTTCATTTATAGATGAAAACAATCTCAATTTACCTTTTATTACCCCCATCATGATATGCAGGTTGTCTAGACAAAAGCTTCTTATCAGCTAATGAAATGAAAAGATAAAAAATGTAATGATTCTTGTGATTCATAATGGGGTAAAAGCAAAAGACAGGCTTCCCTTCAAGAAAAAATTTTCAGACACATGAAAAGGACAACAGAACTCATAAAAAAATTGTATTTACTTACAAGCATTCCAAATGTCAGCAAAACAGCTGCAACTTTCTTTTTGCAATTACAGAGTGATATTCACTTAATAGAACAATTATTTCATATAAGCTGCATCAAAGATAACTGAAGATGAAAAAAAAGACCGTCCCCATATATAACTTATTTGAGCTGTACACCAACAAGAACTTGCTTTAAATTTCCATGCCAGTTTACAACCCCCATACTGCACCAGACAAGGTTAGTGGCTATTGAAAATACCATTAGGACAGGGCTATCTAAAGACACATTCGGCAGTGTATTAACTATACAAATAAAGACACTGTATGGTTTATAAACGAATCTTATACAGCTTTACATTTCTGTTTTTTTTCTTTAAAAGGAGTGAATTGTATACAGGGGGGTTCAATGCTTTCTAGACAAGAAAAAGAAAACTGAGCTA
>CAUYON010182661.1:0-35695 GCA_963573935.1 Arctocebus calabarensis | reverse complement strand
CATAGTCACGGGGTGACTTCTGTGATCACCAAGGCAGTGCATGCATGTTGGGGTTTCCTTTACCTTTTCTATAAGTTGTACCAAAACATCCACTTAAGTTCTTTCATTTGTACCATTCCTTCAAATAAAGAAATTTGGTACCCCAAAAAAAAAAAAAAAAACTTACAAACATGGTTTGTATTGAGGGGTAGATGGGAAAGTGGACATGGTGGACTGACCAGGGCTGCAGACGCTCCTCTTGTTGCCCCCTCAGGGCAGGCGAGGGCCTTTTGGAGGATGGGGTCACCAGGACACTCCTCCCTACGGTCATCTGGCACCTCTCCCCCTGGTGCTCAGAATCCCCTCCTCAGTTGTTGGGTGGGAGGTTTCCTCCTTTTCACTGTCCACTGATGCCTGAGGAGGAAGAGAAGGGGGGGGGGGACTGAGGTCTCCCCTTAGGGGCAGAGGAGGTCTGGAGGTGGCATCTGAAGGAGGAAGGGCTAAGCCAATGGTGAGGTCAAAGCTACACTGGAACTTGTTCTTGTGGTGATTCAGGAAAGCCCTGAGTGCCAGCATCAGGGGCAAGGAGTAAGAGCCTCTTCTCCAAAGTGGTGCCCACGATCTGGTTGCTGTCCATGGAGCCTTTGAAAAGGAGATTGGCTTTGGGCAGGTCCAGCTGGTACCCGAAGGAGACACTGTGTCCTGCATCCTTGTGCTGGCCACAAACTCCACACCCACCTGCAGCGGGTCACTGGTCTATGCCTGCCTGGCCCAATGTTACTGTGGCTAACCAATTGTTCCATATCTATTTCCTAAGTAAGGACATGACGGTGCCCTCCTCCCCCAGCTGCCACTGGTAGACTAGCTCTCCGGCTGGGGCCAGACATGGCATGATGCTCTGGAAGTAGTGGGCTAAGAGGATTCCTGAACCACCAGCACATCTGGATTCCCCAAGGTGATGGCTGTGGTACTCCCCGTCCAGCTGCCAGTTCACAAACGTCAACTGCTGGCTCTGGATGGTCATCTTGGACCTGAGGCTGGAGCCTAATGGTGGATGAACTGCGCATTAAGACTGCTGCTGTTGTCCAGGTCCCCCACCAGCACAGGGAATGTGTCTGTGGGGCTCAGCTGCTTTATCCCTACATACATGTCCCTGAAATGGTAGTTGGACTCCCCTATTGTGCTGAAGGCTACTGTATGGTTCACCTGGAAATGTTCACTCAACCCTTTGTTGTCTGTGAGTTTGTCACCCTCCATCTGAAAGGGAAACAGCTCCTTGCACTTCCCATGCACTCCTCAAAAGTGCCGTTGGGAAGACAGCTGCAGGCCCAGTCGTTAGGGGTCCTTGTAAGCACTGGTTGCTGCTGGGGCAGAGTTGGGGGGGCAGCCCCTCCAGGGCCAGTGCAGGTGGTGGCTGTGGCCCTGGGGCGGGGTTGTGTGTGAGTGGGCGGCAAGCTGGCAGACAATGCATTCCCTGTGGTCACTGAGCTCCACAGGCGCCTGCTCAAGGGCTGAGCTACATTCCCACTGCGGGCACCATGCACAACAGAACCTGCTGCCTCTGCCTCCACCATCCTATAACCCAGTTTTTTAAATGAAGGAAAGACTTTATCAAGTACTTTACACAAGAGAATCAACAAAAGATCAGACAACATTATTAATAGATGCTCAACCTCAATAAATCAGAAAAACAAATTTAAACCATAGTGAGACACCTATATGCCCCCTAGAGAGCCTAAATTTAAAAAGAATAACATTACCAAGTGCTGGTGAAGATGAGGAGTGGCTGAAACCCTCATACATTGCTGGAGGAAATGCAGATCAGTACTGCCACTTTCATAAACTGGCTTATCTACTGAAAGGCACATCTAAGCATATACAGAAGTTCATTATTCATTCATAACAGGCACAAACTGGAATATGCTTACTAATAGTAGTATAGATAAATACATTGTGACATTCATTCAGTGTAATTCACAGGATGAATAAAATAAATTACAGCTACGTGGAACAACAACAATGAATCTCACATATACACTATTGAGTAAAAGAAGCAAGACTCAAAATAACATGAGGTTGGACAACTCATCACAGAAAAAGTGCCACATACTTCACTGGTGACTATCACTACAGCCACCTTTGAAGTGCTCCCCTTGGGAAGCTATACACCAATGCCAGCACCTAGTCCACCCTTCAAAGCGCTTTCTCTAGGATGTGTGTGCAAACTTAATTGTCCAACTCTGATGACAGCTCTGATGGCCATTCCAGAGAAAGAGTTCCAAAATTGCTTTGAAGGGTGGACTAGGAGCTGGCATCAGTGCATGGCTTCCCAGAGGGAGGACTTCGAAAGTGACCATAGCGATATTCACCAATGAGGTATGTAGCATGTTTTTCTAGAATGAGTTCACAAACTTAATCGTCAGATCTCATACATGTAGTTTGATTCTATTTACGTAAGATTTGTAAAAAAAAAATGTAAACTGTATTATTTAGAGTTGCTACATAAGTGGTAATTATTACATCAAAGTCAGAAGAGTGGTTTACTTTTAGAGAAGAGGAGGAAGTTTTGATGGGAAGGGACACTTAGGGGACTTCTAGAATGATGGCAATATTTTACTCCTTGAACTTTGTGGTATTTATGCAAGTATTTGTCTTATAATTACTCATTATGCTGAGATACATGTATTATTGCTAATCTGTATGTATGATGCATTTTACAATAAAGAAAAAAAGCCTTGATGCTTATGTAACTGGTCCTATAACCTAAAATGAATAGTTCTCAAGTGCCTTGGTTCCTTCACAGTCAAATGAGTTTTCAGTGTTGGCTGTGACTGAAGCAGGATAGACAGATATGAAAGGAATAAGGATATATAATCACAAATATATAATTATTTTTTAAAATATGGCCTAAATAGAGGGGTATCTTAGTTGTGTTTAGGGCCATAAGAGTGACTGCAGGACAAAAACATTCAAAGGAGATGAATGAAAAATATCAGAGGGTAAACTCCAATGCCTTTACAGGAGCCAGTAAGGATGAAGTGGGGGCTTCCATGGCCACCCTCAGTTCTCTGGTTCCTGGACTAAACACTATAAAGTACCAGTTTTATTCTTTCTTCAGTCAGCCAGGAATATGGTTAAATCCTCTTTGTTTAATTGTGTCTGTTTAATTGTTCTCATTTTCAGTTAAAAAGTTCACTGTGGAAAAAAAATGTTTTCTTTGTTTGGTGAAAAGCTGATCTTCAGAATGTCTTTTATACTTCAAGACAAAGTTAAGACAATTTACTGGAACTAGAGAGGCTCCAATTCCAGCAAGAGTAGGATTTGACATGGAGGAAGTGTTTTAATCCTTGGCTTTGCTCATTTCAGTCTGTCATCAGTGAGACTACAGGTGCCCAGGGGACGGCTCTGCCGGCCCAAGGCCACTGTCCACTGCAAGTCACCTCGTGGCGGCCTTCTCCCTTCCTCTTTCCACGGGCCTGGAAGTCTGTTTTGGAAGGTGGGAGGATATAAACCCTAAAATTGAATAATTTGATATACTACTTGTGAGGTGCCTGTTGTAGCTTCTGGATCTAAATTTATCGACGCACAGATGTAGGAGTCCTAACTCTTCCCTCCTCTCCAGCCCCGCCCCACCGCCGCTGGCAACCTGCTTCCAGCCTGACCTCTGGCCCCGCCCATTCTCGGGACACTTGCTGTGTTATCTCCTAATTTCCCCGCCCTCATCCACCACCTCTCTCTCCTGCGAAGGGTCACCTTGAGCCAGGCTTTTGCTGTTGAGGGGGAGTTTGACAGAAGTCCGACGGAAATTAGAGAGCTTCCACTTCTTGTGGGGCCTGAAGTCCTGGACTTAGGTAGTCACATTTAGAAAAAAACAAACAAGCTCCAGGATTCTCAGACAAAGAACAAATAGTATAAGATACTAACCTTAATGTAAGATGCTTATGTAACTGGTCGTATAACCTAAAATGAATAGTTCTCAAGTGCCTTGGTTCCTTCACAGTCAAATGAGTTTTCAGTGTTGGCTGTGACTGAAGCAGGCAGCTCAGTGGCCTTGAATTGACAGGCCTGTAACGGTGAGGTTAGTGCTGCACCAGTCGTTTGGCCGCTGCAGACTCAGACAAAGCAGAGACAGAGGGCTGAGAATTGCTGACCAGAATTTTGGAACTTTCTGTCCACTGATGCAATTCCTTTTGTGTTTTTTTTTTCCACTGGGTGAGCACATAAGGCTAAAAGAACAATATTAACCCCTTGCTCATTACACTCCTAAAAGTCCCTTCCTAGGGAAGGAGTTAGCCACCATTTTTTGCTCATGGGTTGTAGGTACTAGCGTGAATCCTCACTGCACTTGCATGCCCTGCACCCCATCCCAAACATGTAGTGCTGCTCACCCCCCTTATGCGTTATTCATTTCACTTTCCTAAAAACCCCTTGACCTTGTTCTTTAGAAAGGTGGATTGGAGGCAGTCTGTGCTTCCCCCCTCCCCCAGTGGGTGTGTCCTCTGAAATAAATCCTTTCCTCCTTGCCAATCCTGGTTGTCTCAGTAACTGGATTTTTGTACAATGAATAACATGAACCCCCCCCTTGTGCGTTCATTAACACTTATACTAAAATTATTAATCATCGTGTATGTGATAAATCATTATTTATTTTTTGTTGCACCATTGACAAAGGAATTATGAAAAAGCAAACGTGAAACACTCAAGTGACAAAAAGGCTCCAGAAAGAGACAAGACTGAGAGCAGAGAGGGTCACTACCCACTTTGGAGGTTTTCCATTGTCACTGCAAGAGTTGGCCCCAGGAGCTCCGTGGAGTCAGGTACCTCTGCAGCCTCGGAGCACCTCTGTGCACTGCTCCAGCCTGCACATCTTTGGGTCTAAATGTTAGCGGTGCCACTGCCTGAGCTGCCCTGACGCTGTGCTGAGGCAGGAATTCATGTGGCCATCCACAGGCTTCTGAGTCACATTGTCTCACCCTGGTTCTGGACTGTTCATTACATAGGCTTGGTGCAGGCTAAGACTTTTATCTCGAGGGGATAGTGCACTGCAGTCAATAAACAGATAATCAGAAAAGGGAACTTTTATAATACAGAGCGCAAATCATCTTACTGCGCATCTGCTTATTGGAGGGAACAGGACCTCAGCCCTGTGGGGTCACCAGTGACTGGGTGTGAAAGAGGAGCAAGGAGGAGAAAGAGACACAGCCCCCTGCTCCCACTCTGCTACTGGGCGGGCCTTTCTGATGCCAGAGCACCACAGTGAGCCAAACTTGAGCAGCCAGTAGACCTCCACCAGCTAGCTGCCGGAGACCTTTCAAACTCTCAGACTTCGTACTGACTGGGTCAATTGGTTTGGAAATCCTAACCGGGGCCAACCACCCAAGGACCCTCTCGGGTGGTAGTCTGGTTGTTTGGTAATGGAAAGGGTTGATTTCCTCTTTCAGTTGTGCATGGGGGGTGGGATGTCTAAGTTGCATGAATTTCTCCACAGCTAAAGCTATGTCAGTAGGTCATTTAAAACACACACATACAAAATACATGGAAAAACACAGAACAGTGAGAGGAAAAGAGAGTGTAAGAAGGGAAATGGAGAGAGAGGGTTGCTGCTTTTGCTAGGGAAATTTTTAAAAGCCTCCTTAATAAGGATGTCAGAGGGGAGACCCAGAAGAAGTGACAGAGGACACCATGCTCTAGGTTACCTTGTAAAGGAGTAGGGAGGCCTGCTTGGCCGGAGGGTGGCATTTGATTTTTAAAAAGACCCCTTTGGCAACTCCTCAAAGACAACTTTTTTTTTTTTTTTTTTTAGAAACAGAGTCTCACTTTATTGCCCACAGTAGAGTGCTGTGACGTCACAGCTCACAACAACCTCCAGCTCTTGGGCTTAGCAATTCTCTTGCCTCAGCCTCCCAAGTCCCTCAGCTGGGACTACAGGTACCCACCACAACGCCTAGCTATTTTTTTGTTGCAGTTTGGCTGGGGCCAGGTTTGAACCCACTACCCTCAGTATATGGGATCGGCGCTCTACTCACTGAACCACAGGCGCCGCCCTGCAAAGGCAACTTTTGACAAACAGCACTTGTGAAGAATATGAGTCATGGGGCTATTTAAATTGTCCAGTCAACAAATAGTGAAGGTCTGAACCTGAGGAAGGGGTAGCAGATAGGAGAGGAAGGGCTGCTCTAGCACAGGATCGTGCTGGGATTGCTTCTCACTCCTTGTACTTGTTGGAGGAAGCAGGCAGGTGGCTCCAACCCTCAGGACAGCTGGGAAGGACCAGGGGGGCTTAAACTCCTCTGTTTGCAAGGCTTCCACGTGAATATCACAAGCCGGGTGCCTTAAAACCATAGAAATGTATTCTCTAAGAGTTCTGGAGACAAGAAGTCCAAAATCAAAGTGTCAGTAGGACCATACTCCCTCTAAAGGCTCTAGGGAGAAACCTTTCTTGCCTCCTCCGGCTCCAGGCCTGCCTTGGTTTGTGGCAGCGTGACTCCAGCCTTTTCCTGTTGCATATGACCTGCTCCTGTTTCTCTGAGTCATAGTCTTCCTCTGACTCTCTCTTATAAGCATAGCTGTCAGAAGGTTTAGGGCTTACTCTAAATCCAGGATGATCTTGTAATACAGTTTGGTTTGGTTTGGTAATGCTGGCTGACCCAGTTTTGATGCCCTGGCTACAGGGGATCAGTTCCCCTTCTTGAGCAGCTGATTAAATCCATACTCCAGCCCTGTCCTTATTGGGCTCTCACATTCCTGACCACTGTGCACCCACACTCACTGCCCCAATGCCAAGTACCAGACAACTAGGGGTACTCCCATACCCTCAGAATCATTCAAATTAGCTGATCCCTTGGGAGGCTGTGAAACCTAACTAACTCCACCCCACTTTCCACACATAAGCTGCCCCCGCAGCTCCAGCTATACTCGTAGTGACTAAACTTTCTGGATCAAACAGAGTAACAGTGAGCAGTAATTTGACCTCACCAACCCAGCTCACCCCCTAGAAAGACAAGAGGAAAAGTAATCACTGGATGGACAAAGGAGAGTTCAAGTCATTCTTAATACTCCCAGTAGTTATGTAGCTAGGTTCTAGAACCTTCCCAGGAACACTGAGCTAGTGGATACTATCCCATTGCTCCTAAAGGAAACACATAGTTAGGTTCCTCTAAGCCCTTGGTCACAACATTTTGGGCAGTACATGATTTTACATTTTTTTCTGTTCAAAGACCCCATAATTAGTATAATTTGTTGACTTATTAACCCTGAACTCACAGCCAACAGCATTATAACTCAGGCCTGACCAGAGCTTGTTTAACAGCCCTTTCTCTGTAAGACCCAGCACAGCCTCATTCTCTTAGGAACACTGGACAGCACTCCAGCACTATGCTGGAGGAACATTTTAAAAAGCAAAGTTATTAACAAAAAGCATAAAAATGTGGCAAACATGGCAAAATAGACCACAAAAAGGACACTTGTTTATATGTGAGAGCTGAAGCAAGCAGGGAGAGCAATACCCTGCCCCACCCCAGGGACTGGGGACTCAGATTCCCCTGCTCCGCAGTGTCTGCAAATGGCCACCAAGGCCCCATAAGTATTGATTTGTGGGGGTACAAATAGATTTTAGAGAGTAGGCAAATTCACAAAGGCGGGATCCATGAATAATGAGGCAGACGTGTACATTCGTGAATTGCTCCGAACTGTGAGGAACTCTATTTCAGCCCACATGACCCATTGTGGGGTTCCCATCACAAGGCTCAGACAAGGGCTGTCAGCTTGGAGCTCTGGGACTCGTACTAGCTCATGAGTATTTTCATGTTCAGAGGACAGGGCCTCAGGAGTTATTTTCTCCTTGAGCCAAGTGTCCTCCACGTTACTGAATTGAAGCATGATCTTTTCCTTAGTAAAACTGTACAAAACTCATGATGCATGTAAGGGGAAATGGAACCCGGCAAAAGAGAAGATTCTGATTCTGAATATTCTAGATAGCTGTAAGAATCAATCACTTTTAAGGTGATGCCTAATTTTTAAAGACACTGAATGGAAGTCTCCGAAGACAATACAACTGAAGTCTTAATCACTGTGTTCTCTCAAAGATGTTTTATTTAGTGGAAAATGACTTTTCTCGACTGAAAAAAAATCAGGCAGGGCTGCTGCCGTGTGGGAGGCCTCCCCATGGTACATGTAATGGGAGGGGGAAGCATTTGTGATTCATTGAGAGGTTTTGGCCCAAAGCCTCATTGCTGTTGCTGTTGTTAGATAGCAGTATTTCAGCATTCAGGAAGAGGGAAATTTTGATTAATATTCTCCTCTATTAGAATAAGTTTTAAAAACACCATCTCATTTAATTAATGAACAAATTAATATGGATACTTCCACATTAATTTATGACTTTTAAAATTGACCCTATTTGCCCAAGTTCACACCACAGCACAGCACATGTAAGTGCCCCGGAAGCAGTGACAGGGTCCAGGCTGGGATGGAAGAGACTTCAAGGTCAACGTGTCAGAGCCTTGCCACTGCAAGTAGTACCAAGGGGCCTGTGCACACTCACAGGACAAGGAGCCAGAGTGGAGCGTGGGTATCAGGCCCCTATAAGCAGTTCTGTTGTTACCACCCACAGCACAGGGACTTTAAAAGTAACTTCTGACATAAACACACCTGCTTACAAATACACTGTTTGAACCAATGACTGTTGCTGCCTAGACCCAATCGCTCCGGACATCAATAGCAGCTCTCTTAGAGGTCCTAGAGACCCAGGCTCTCAGCTCTCCCCCTGCTGGACCCAGCCCCACATCTCCTAGCCATCTTGTCCTCAGACGCAGGAGACTGAGCAGGGGGTGCTTGGTGATCTTGGCATGCACACTTACAGGTGAGAAAGGGAGGCAGGAACTCAAGATGTCTCCCGAGAGGGTGCAGGAATTCATTCATTCGTGTATTCATTCAGAACTCTGAGCACTCTTCTGCCTTTGCACAGCACTGCCAGCTCACCGTGTCTGCAGGGAAGAGGGAAAGGGGTTCCAAGTGATGGCCTGGGGTGTGACCTGAACTGGACAATACAATGAAGTTGCTCCTGTGCAAACTAAGATTTGATCTAAGGCTTCCAGGTCATCAAGGAGCGGGCAGAGGCCCGTGTCCCTCCCCAGTTCTCACCACTTGCCCCACGCACAAAGCCCCCAGCCTTCGAAAATTGCCTCTTCCTAGCAGTGGGCAAGGGCCCAGTCCAGTGTTCAGAAAGAGTGATTGTCCAGGCTGTCAGGGTCAGTGAGTCCTGACCCTGATACAGGGAGAAGGGTTTCTGGCTTGTAAGGTTGAGATGAGTATATGGAGGAAAGTGTCAAAACCATCCCCCAGGGAGAGGGGAGAAACAAACCTGCCCTGCCCTTGCAGGATAAGAGGCAGTGACGTCAGCTTGTGTTTGTGCGGACAAATACACGTTTCCAGAGTGGGTGTATCTTGGTGAGAGTTGAGGGTTTTCCAAATACGTCTTGAAGAGACCAGGCCCTTCTCTGCAACAGCCAAGCCTAGTGTCCTTCTGCAGAAATGGCAGCATTTCATTCTCAAACACCCAAAGTGACTTGTGCTCTGTCCACAGCTGGTCAGCGCCCCAGGCCAAAAGCTCCCAGGACTTCTGGCCCCGACTGTCTCTCCTGTACCCCCCTCTCACTTTGTGAATCCTTTCCTAGTCTGCCCTAAAATTGAGAACAGGTGGGAGGAACATGGAGAGAAGAACATACAGAAAAAGAAAGAGTCAAAAGGGAGAAATCAAGAAGGCCTCCCAAATCTAGGAGTTTCAGGAACTCAGCAAAGCGCAGTCGGCCCTTCTGTATCCTCGGGTTCCACAGCAACAGCTTCAACCAAGTGAGAGTTGAAAATGTCGAAAAAGTAAGCAGTAAAAAAAATAATACAACAGTAGAAAATAATACTAATTTTAAAACGATACAGTAGAACAACTACTTACATAGCACTGGCAGGGTATTAGGACGGAAAGTGTCCCCGAGGATGTGCGGAGGCTATGTGCCACCCCTGCACCGTTTATACAGGGGCCTGAACATCCAGGGCTGGTATCCACAGGGGGTCCCCAAACCAATCTCCTGGGCCTGAGGGACAACAGTAATGTCGAGAAACAAAATCGGTGGGGAAAAAGAAGACTTCCACACGTGCTCCTGCCAAGTAAGAAGCTGGACCCAAGGGTAGCTTGTCAGTAGCCGGGCTGGAGAGAAGGAAGGAAGTGGATTTGTTCCAAACAGCCACAGAAACTCTGCGCCCTCCCTTGGCCCCTGCCACCTTTCTTTCGGCTTCCTTCCTAACTGCTCTCCTCCCTTCCCTTTCCTCTTGGAGATAGCTGGGGACGTAGGTCAGGGCTGAGACACAGTCTATCGGTGCACTGGCTTAGTGACACACTTGCCCACAGTCGAGTACACCCCTTCCTGGGGTGCTGCCTGCTCCAACACACGCCCCCCCTTACCCTACCCCTCCTCCTCAAGCATTTCCTGCAGGAAGTGAAGCCATCAACAAGCCTCTCAGAAAGAAGGACCGTGGCTCTGCCTGGGGCTGGTACCCTCTCATTCACATGGGGGCTTCTAGCCCCTCTCCTGGGCACACACTGCATCAGCTTTGGTTCCCAACAGATGGGCAACTTTGAAAGCCCGGTGGCATCTGTGAGGATGTAACAAGCCTGGAGCAGGGACACAGGAATCACAGCGAAGTCCCGGGACAGCTGCACCCTCCTCTGTGTCTCTCGTCCCCAACATGAGCACAGCGGTCCAGTGGAGGAGGATTTTCACGTGATAGAACTGCAGAGAGTTACCGCAGCCTCTCCCCATCACTTACACACATGCAGGGCCGGACTGAGATGCACTCCTCCTGACGCGGAGTCCAGAGTTCTTCTTTGGTAACATTTTGATGGATGAAACCACCAGCCTCCCTCCACATCTTTTGAAATGCCTTGTGGAGCCTAATGTTTGCTGTTTTCTGAACTTGGAGCCAGAATCAATTGACCTTTGTCCTTGAACTGAGACCTACCAGTCCACGGGCCGAATCTAGGTCCTCAAATGGAAAGCAGGTCTGAGCTCTTGCTGTTTGAAGTGGGAAGCCTCATCTCATGCTCTAGGCCTGCCGGGCCCAGGAGAACTCAACCCACCCAGCAACCCCACAGCCATGGAGATGGCTCAGCATGTGAAGGTGTGGAAGCAGGTGTTTCAGGAATTAATTCAGGAGGTGAAACCATGGCACAAATGGACGCTGACTCCAGACAAGGACCTTCTTCCCAATGTCCTGAAGCCAGGATGGATGCAATACCAGCATTGGGGCTTTGCCAGGTAAGGGGGAAATGTGATGGTACACATTCCAGAAAATTCTTGCTTATTTCTTATGAGGACTACTTGTCAGTTTTCTTGTTCCATTCCATGCTTGCAAATTGAAAACTATAGAAAGTAGTAAGATGGCCATAACGCAAGAAGTTTTTACTTGATTAAATTACAGTGAACCCCGACTGCACTAGCAGGCCTGGGCACTAGCATGGGTTAATGCCCGGAACAGAGAAATCCAGGCTGCAGGGATGACGCTGCAGGGGTAGAGGCGCAGGACAGTGAGGAGAGGGGAACAGGAGGGATGGGAGCTCTTTCATTCCAGCGGCAGCACATATGGTCCATGCCCCCCCATAGAGCCCCTGGGGGAGAGGCCCACCATACAGAGGACCTCCAAGAGGAGGCCAGGGAGCAGGTGAGCTGAGCAACATGACGCAGGCTTGCTCTTCTCTGCCCTGAGCTGATAGGAGCTTTTAAAATAGGACTCTTTGCTTGGCGCCTGTGGCTCAGTGGGCTAAGGCGCCAGCCACGTACACCTGAACTAGCTGTCCCAGCCCAGGCCACCCAAACAACAATGATGGTTGCAACCAAAAAATGGCCGGGCACCTGTAGTCCCAGCTACTTGGGAGGCAGAGGCAGGAGACTCTCTTGAGCCCAGGAATTGGAGGTTGCTGTGAGCTGTGAGGCCACAGCACTCTATCCAGGGTGACAGCTTGAGGCTCTGTCTCAAAAAAATAAATAAATAAAATAAAATAGGACTCTTAGAGATCATCCCAAGTCTCAACTTCTCTTTTTCCAGATGGGAAAAATGGAGTCCCAAGGCCTGGGGGCAGAGTATGAGGGGATTGCCCTCAGAGCACAGGGTGGAGTCCTGGACTCTGTGCGGCCTGCCGCCCTCTCTCAGGAGTCTGGGCAGAGGAGTCAGAGCTGTCCTCACAGCCTGTACTTTCCCAGGCCGGGACCTGGCATCAGGAGCATCAGAGCAAAGTCTCAGCCTTTTATTTGTGAGAACTTTGAATGCTGAGCCAGCGCAGGAATGGAGCACCATTACCAAGGGAAGGCAGTGGACTTTGGGCCCAAATAGGGCCCAGGCCCTTTTGACTTGCCCCAGCAAGGTCCTCTGGCTATAATTGAAGCTTCTCGGCTTCTCCCTCTTGCTTCATCCTCATATTCACCCTCTGAGGTGAGGCTAGAACCAAAATATAGGAGGAAGACCTGGATCAGCTCATTCTTCCCAAGACTCTCCAATTCACACCAAGACTGCAGGTACCCCT
This sequence comes from Arctocebus calabarensis, assembly GCA_963573935.1. Taxonomy (NCBI): domain Eukaryota; kingdom Metazoa; phylum Chordata; class Mammalia; order Primates; family Lorisidae; genus Arctocebus; species Arctocebus calabarensis. Next base: position 23,145 of record CAUYON010182661.1, on the reverse strand, counting down.
GCATCAAGCCAGGCAAGGCTAAGCTCCACTGCAGTAACTATCAGACCAGAAAATACCAGTATTTTTTTTTTTTTTTTTTTAGAGACAGAGTCTTACTTTATCGCCCTCGGTAGAGTGCTATGGCATCACAGCTCACAGCAACCTCCAACTCCTGGGCTTAGATGATTCTCTTACCTCAGTCCCCTGAGTAGTTGGGACTACAGGAGCCTGCCACAACACCCGGCTATTTTTTGTTGCAGTTTGGCTGGGGCCAGGTTCGAACCCACTAACCTCAGTATATGGAGCTGGCACCCTACCCACTGAGCCACAGGCGCTGCCCAGAAATACCAGTGATTTAATCTAACAAGTCCCTCCTGAGGTCACTGAGGTGGAAGAGAGAGCTGGAATGTCTTATAAGGGCTCCTATGGCCAGATCTGGAAGGGGCACATATCACTGCTGGCCTCATTTCATTGACCAACTTCCCCGCTGACCCCAACCTTACTGCAAGGGGGCTGGATAGTAGGAGAGAGTTCACGGGTAATTCCAAGGTCATTAAATGTCTCTCTGCCACACTGTGGCCCTCTGCCTCTCCCATAATTTCTATTCTGAGTGCAGCCACATTTTGCTACCACATTTTCTCTTTACCTGTCCTAACATGTATTTGTCTAAATATCTTAGCTCAGATCATTGCCTTCCTCCCTGCCAAGACAAGGTGTCATTCTCTTGCACCCTGTCTGAGGCCGGTGGCACTCAGAATATGAAGTTTTTCAGATAACTTGAACAAAAGAATCGGGATAGAGGGGGCAGCAAGAAAAGAGAGAACTGGGCCCTGCTCCCCCCCTGTGATAAGTACAGACCAGGAACCTGGTAAGACATTCCAGCTCTCTCCTCCTCCTCAGTGACCTCGGGACCCATGGATGAAGCAAGAATTTGCTCATTGGGCCCTGGACCCCTCGGGCCCTAGCCCTGCCCTGTCTATGACCCACTGTATCCATTTGTGGATTTCAGTTCAGGGTTCTGAACTGATCTGGCTGCTGTTGCATTTGTAGCCTTTACCTCATTTAAATTTACATTAGAGGCTACTTTGGTTTGGGGTCCCGCCTCTTACACATACAGGGTCTCTGGACACGATGAGTTTCCAGAGTGTGCTTTATCTCTAAAATGATCACAGGTGGACTTAGAGGACGCCCAAGGCCTCATCCAGTTCAGTTGACTTGTGATTTGCTATTTTCATGGCAGGCACCTGTGGGGCACAGACATTGTCTGTGACATGATGGAGATGGGAGTGAAGGCTCAGTAATTTTTTTCCACCACTAATCCACCACCCCAATCAATTCACCACTCTGTGCTGTTGGCAGCTCCTTCCTCCCTCTGGCTGCAGCCCACGGCTCTGCCAGACGGGGCCACACTGAGGCCCTTGTCCTCCGTCTCTACAGGTTCCAGTGTTCCTCCTGCTCTCGAGGTTGGGCCTCTGCCCACGTTCAGGTTCTCTTCCACATGCACTGGCGCAAGGAGCACTCCAGGGGCAAGGTGAAGATGAGGGCGTTTGCTCAGAGATGTAAGAAGTGCTCCCAGCCTCCGTTCGAGGTTCCTGAGTTCACCCGAGAGAACATCTCGAGGATCCTGAACAACCTGGTGATCCGGATTCTGAAAAAATGCTACAAAGAAGGATTTAAGTCAATGGAGGAGATTCCTACGATCAAGGAAATCTCTCTCGAAGGGCCACACGACACTAACAACTGCGAGGCGTGTCTGCAGGGATTTTGTGCTCAGAGTGGGTTAGGTCACGTGGTTCAGTCCCCCACACCCCTGTCACTGCCCCTCAGATTTAAGTCCGTGGAGGAGATTCCTACGATCAAGGAAATCTCTCTCGAAGGGCCACACGACACTGACAACTGCGAGGCGTGTCTGCAGGGATTTTGTGCTCAGAGTGGGTTAGGTCACATGGTTCAGTCTCCCCCACCCCTGTCACTGCCCCTCAGATTTAAGTCAATGGAGGAGATTCCTACAATCAAGGAAATCTCTCTCGAAGGGCCACACGACACTGACAACTGGGAGGCGTATCTGCAGGGATTTTGTGCTCAGAGTGAGTTAGGTCACATAGTTCAGTCCCCCACACCCCTGTCACTGCCCATCCCCTCTGAGGACAACAAGCTGAAGAAGGGAAGAGCAGAGCCCTCGGTGTCCTCCCTGGTTGCTATGCCCACGAAGGCTATACGCACCCCCACTTCTCGGATCCCAAGAGCAAACACCATTTGCCACGTGCAGAGGGAAGTCAAGATCTGTCCCCCCTCGAGTGGGCGTTTCTGTTCCTTCCCATCCCAGAGCCATACGGTGGCCTCCACAGGGAACACACACTGGTCTCCACAGGCTGGTTCCACTAGGAAAATATGCACCTGCTGCTCTTTCCTCCTCCTAATCGTGCTGGTGGTGGTGATTATTACACAAAATATATGAGCCTTGAAAACATGATGCTAAGTAAAAAAATAAACAAAAAGCCAGAAACAAAAACCACATGTCATAAGACTCCATTTACGTGAAATGTCCAGAATAGGTAAACGAATAGAGACAGAAAGTGGCTACCAGGGGCTGGAGGTAAGGGGAAATTGGTGAAGCAACTACTGGCGATAGGGATGATGTTCTGGAATGAGATAGGAGGGTTGTACAACACTTGACAGTGCACTAAATGTCATTGAATTGTTCACCTTAAAAAGGTAAATTTTGAGATGTGACTCTCGGGTTAGTATGAAAAGAAAAGACCTTTACAATTTTGTTCATTCTGGAGAGAATGGAGTTGGACAACTCTGTGACCCACAAACCATCTGGAAATCTGTGACACCGGCATGCTGCCTCACCAGAAAATGGGGCACAGACCCTAAAGTCAGGCTATGGAGGAGAATGAATTGGGTTAAAAACCTGGGTTCCCCAACAGTGGTCTACACAGGGAATGTACTCTGGTCTCCACAAGGTGCACTCTCAAGGAGAGGTGAGACAAGACGAGCCACCATGTCTTTCTGTTTAAAGATCTGTCCATTTATTAACTCTGCACTCAAAGCCAACAGCACCGTAACTTAGGCCTGAACGGAGCTTACGCAATGCTGTTATTTTCCACATAAAGCACCTCTCAGGAACTAACAGGGTCAGAGCTCACTCACCTCCCAAGAAGGAGGGGATTACTCCATTTCCAAGGGATCCACCTCCCACTAGGCCCCACCTCCAACATTGGGGATCGAATTTCAAAATGAGGTCTGGAGGGGGGACAAACATCCTCACCACTGCACATGCCCGGGCATCCTTCCATGACAATGAAAGTATTTCACCCTCAAAAACCCTGAAGTGACTTGTGTGCTGTCCACAGCTGATCAGAGCCTCAGGCCAAACACTGCCAGGACTTCTGATCCAGACTGGCTCCCCGGTACCCTCCCTCCTTTGTAAATCCTTTCTTAGTCTGCCCTGAAGTTGAGGGAGGAACATGGAGAGAGAAGTTGAAGGAAAAGAGAAAGTCAAACGGGGGAACTGAAGAAGGCTCCTCAAACCTAGGTGATTCTTGAGCTGAGCAAAGTGATGCTGAGAAACGAAACTGGAGGGGCCGCGGGGGTCTGTCCCCGTGGGAGCCTGCCAAGGAAGGAGCGGACCTAAGGGCAGTAGCGTATTTGAGCTGAAAACCTGGGTTCTTGGTGTTCCCCACAGAGGCACATGCAGCTTAGGGGAGGGGCACACCATACCACTGAGGAGGGGGAGATGTCCTTATAACTCCATTCAATTTCTCTTTAAAATGTTTTCTTGTGACATGTTTTATAACGTATGTTAACATATTAGAAGAATGGTGTTTGATATATAAATAAATATACACACATTTGGAGTGTATGCTTAGTAGGGTTTGGGGGGGGTTGTAACCTTTCTGTGCCATCAAAAATGTTGGGGAGCCCCTAATGTACAGGACCAAATGTGGAGGTCTATGTGTTGCTGCCAGCCAGCCCCCGTGATCAATGATGCAGAGGAAGCACCACAGATGGAATGATTTGTCTGAAAAAGGAATGGCTGATACTTTCTCAGGTATTCAGCAAAAAGCCATCTTTACCGAGATTCTTATATACTCCAAATCATCAAATAACAATATCCAAGAATAAAGAACAGAAAAGGTAACAAAGACCGTTATAACAATTCCTTGTTAACATTAATGCAGTAAAAACACGTACACACCTTTCTAAACTAAGAATGTCCTGCTTGGAGATAAGCAACAATGGAAATAAACAACAAAGGCGCTGGTTGTCTGTTCTGGTTGCCTACTTCCCTATATGATTAACTGAAAGCTATTGTGTAAGTCGAGGTAGAGGGATAAAGTGCAGCGGCCCACTCCCCCAAGCAAGTAACCGAGTCCCAGCTTTGACTTGGCGGGCCCCTCCAGCACATTCTTTAGGGCGTAACTGCCTGCTTTTTCAGCTAGACCGCCTCAGTGGCATGGAGGAGAATTTCCCCCCCAAAATCACTTCTAGCCCAAGTACTTAAAATGTCCCTTCTCAGGGTCTCATACCTCAAGGAGCGCAAGTGAAACCAGTTAGCTTTACATGGGTGTAGGAGACTGCGCCCCTTCATCTAAACTAAAATAGACTTTTAAACATGTTCTATTCTGATTGATGGGAATAATTTAGAGATTCCTCCCTTTTTTTAAACCTGGAAATGTGAATCCTTTAATTTTTATTTAAAGGAGATGAAAACAACTGTCATTTGTACAAATAACTCCTTTTTATTCACCCCCATTCCCATCCTTCCCCCATCTGTTCCTTCTCATCCACAAAGTTACCCCATTGTCTGTTCCCTGGTTTTCCTGCCTTCCAGAGTGCTATTCTAGCTGTTCACATCTTCCACCTGTGGTGTCCCCCGAAACCACTCCAGACCATGCGTTGGGTAGGCTTTTGCTCATAAATTCCCTCTGCCTCTTTTTAGCTACTCATGGCATAGTGTTCATCTTTCAAGCCCCCACCAAATGGCCAAGATTCCTGTGGTATTTCCTTTCACACTCCTGATGAAAATTTCATTCCTCTGATGCCACTGTCATCTGTACAGCACTATAGTCCACCCAGTTCTAGTGCTGACTGGCTTCCCCAGGGAACCAGGAGTATCTGGGGCAGGGCCTAGTTCCCTACAGCTCTCCCTGCTTCCTCATCCAGGTAGAAGCCACTGGACAGCCCTGGTGAGCTGAGAGGAGGAGGGGTGCATGGTGAATGCACCTGCAATGCCTGGACTCAAACCCGGGCTCCCTGCACACCGCTCGGTTGTGAACAGCTGCAAAGTGAACAGTGGTATTTCCCACTGTACCCATTTGCCACTACTCTGCTCATTTGTATTAATGTGTGTTCCTAACTCACTCTACAGCAAAGAACACACTTTCCAAAACTGAAAATATTGTGTTTAATAAGTGACCAAGATTCGATCAATAAACAAACCTTGACCAAATGACCACTAGTGAGCCTGGCCTCCACAGATATCACCCTTGCTATAATTAGCACTTAGGGTGCCCTGGCAAAGGACAGGCAGCTCTGTAGAGCAACCTGGGGCCGGGACTGGCTGGTGGACGGCTGAGTTGTAACTATCAGGACAGAGTCCTTCTGCTTGCAGAGGGCGAGGGCAGCAGGCTGGACAATTTGTGTGTCCGGAAAGCTCCTGTCAAGGCTTCACTCCTAGGTGGTACCTACCTGAATTGGGCCCTAATTACATTTGCCCTCACTCATAGGTTTGCATTACGTGGTCTGGGGACCATTCATTCTAGGGTGAGCTTTTTTGTGGTTGGTAAATATGCTGGAAGCCAGGAGCATTTACCAACCCCATCCCAACCACCGCACTGGGCTTTCACTCTGATTTGAGACTTCCCAGTGCTGCATGGCCGGCAGGTTTCCTGTCAAGCCTGTATCCTCCCAGGTGCTGCTGTTGTTTTGTTTTGGGGTGATATTTTTTGGAATGGCGCCCTGTTCATGCCCCTCTGAGGAATCGGCCAATTGACTTGAGGAAAACTGAATGTAGACTTTTAGGCCTCTTCTCTTCAGTTCCCTTCTTTCTTTCTGGGATTTTTTTTCCTTCAAATTCCAGTGGCTTAGGCAGCCTCAAAGTCTGACTTGTGAATTGAAAGTGAAATTATCCTCAGTAAAGCGAAATGATCACTTTCTGCATTGCTTTATTTCCTGAGCTGCAACTTAGACGTGAGGTATATGGGCCTCACCCTGCTGGGTGGTGCTGGTGTGGCTGGGGTGCCACCTCTTGGTGCCCTGCATGGAGCGTGGCCAGGCTCACGTCAGACAGGCCCTCAGTCCAGCAGCACCTCTGCCATTGTGGACACATGGGACCCATCCCACCTTCTGGGGCTGCTACACCTGGGGGATAAGACCTGTAGCTGGGATCTCCAGCTTCTCTCTGCCTTGGGGGAGACATGTCCTCCACCCCCCAGCTTCTCTCCTTGATAGGACAGAAGACAAAGTCGAGTGGCAAGGACAGAGAGTAGAAACCAAGTCAGAGCTGAGCACTGCTCCTAGTCAGAACACACAGGAAAGAGCCCCTAGCGACCCTGCACTAACCTGGACTCGTTGTATTGCAAGAAGACGAGGCCCAATGAAGTTGTGTTGCAAGAAGACGAGCCCCAATGAAGAGAAGGAACACCCAAACATCGTGTTTAAAAGAGAAAGGGCTTTATTCCAGCCGGCAGAGCTATGGCAGACTACAGTCTAAAATGGCCAGGCTCCCTGACTGGCTCAATCTTCTCTTTTTTTATCCCCAGTCAAAAGTTCCGGCCCATGGGTACCTTTCTCACTGTCAGTTTGAATCAAACTGGAAAAACAGCTTGGGCTTTTACTGAAGCTGTTGGTTTCCAGACCCTAGAAAGGCAAGTTTCTATAAATTCCTAAGCGCTGAGTCACCACAGGGAAGATCTTGCAGGTGTGTCTTTGGGGCCTCCTTGAGAAGACCTCTGTTCTCTTAGACCTCACTTTTCCAAGTAGTTTCAATCAATTTGGCTCATTATTATATAATAAAAATTGCAAACTTGACCCCCATGGGTTCTTTGGGAGGGTTCAGGGAAAGAATATGCCTATTAAGAAGTTTATTATGTAATCCTAACCCATCAATTGTCCCAAAGGTAGGCGTTCACAGACAGTCTTTTGGGGGGTGAGGGAGGGAGTAAATGCCGGGACAAACTACTTAGCTTACAAAAGACAGTGTGTGCCCTCCCTTCTGGTGTCATCACCTACAGAAAGGGGCCCAGCTAACTCTTCGAGATGTATTCTTATAGTTCGCTTTTGTTCTGCAATAACTGTGTGTGACTGTGATTGCTTTGTATTTATGATCACTCTGTCATTGGCTAGGCACCAGTTCTAATTCTTGGCATTGGGAGCCAAGTACATCCCCCTCTAGATGGACCTAGAATTCCAGTGCTCAGACCAGGGCCTTTTGATTTCAGGGACCCCATCCCTTCTAGCTCTGATAAGGTAAGAGGACAGAGTGATATGTGTTTCCTGGAGGCTGCTTAGTGGCACTGTTGTATGGTGGGCATCCTGTTTCCACATGTTTGATCCCCAAGCTTGCAAAACTTCTCTCTCTCACCCACCCCTCCGCCTACAAGTCTCTATGTATCCCCAGCTTCCCAACTTGCTGGTGCTTCCTACTTGTCCTACCCTGTAGCTGGTAAAGCTATAATCTATGTTGCAATTGTTTAGCTGTGTTCTATCTTCCCTATGCTGGCCTTTGTGGGTTTTTTCCCAGCTATACTGACTTTGCTGGGTTTGGCCATTATTGCTTTGCTAATTTTCTTGGGGGAAGAGCAGGGTGGAAACACGGTACTTATTAGTTCTCTGCTTACCCATGCCTGACAAGAAGCCAGTTCAGGATGGGGATGATGCGGGGAGCATCCCAACCTGACTCCCCACTGGGATGCCTCCTCAGCAACTGGAATAGCTAAATTCGAGAATCTAAGAGTAAAATTCTAAAAAGCTTATTTCTTTTTGTGTCATATGACTGGAATTTGGGAAAAGAAGTTGCGTCTGTGATTGTGTGATGTCTGATAGGTAGAACTAATTCCTAGTATTATTGGTTTGGTGAGAACAGCCAGGTCTTCTGTGCTATGGGAAAAATGCTCATGTGTTTAATTTTGGAGGTCTTATGAGGGTGAATGTCTGGTTTTCATAGTCATAGAGTACTAAATTGGATAAATATGAGTAAAATAGATACAAATAGATGCTTATAATAGATAATTCAGAATTTCCTGTTGATTGGGTTTTTAAAGTTTAAAGTTACTAAAGATGTGGCTCGGTGCCTGTGGCTCAATGGGCTAAGGTGCCAGCCACATACACCTGAGCTGGCGGGTTCGAATCCAGCCCGGGCCCGCCAACAATGACAGCTGCAACCAAAAAATGGCCGGGCATTGTGGCGGGCGCCTGTATTCCCAGCTACTTGGGAGGCGGAGGCAAAAGACTCACTTGAGCCCAGGAGTTGAAGGTTGCTGTGAGCTGTGATGCCACAGCACTCCACCCAGGGGACAGCTTGAGGCTCTGTCTCAAAAATAAATAAGTAAATAAATAAAGTTACTAAAGATGGGAGCCCTGGAAAATCTGGATGCATGTGGTTCTGTATATGGGGTGTACCAGGGAGTAGGATGTCTTATGCAAAAGGCGTGAAATGTGTACTTACTGAGAAAATATGTATATAATTTCATCAGTTTCAGAAGATGCTTTAAAGTTGATTTAGTGTATGGATTTGGAAAAAAGGTAAAAAGGAGATGTAAAAGAAGAGAGACAGACATGAAAAAAGTTAAGGATAGGAAGGTGTATTTTTGATAAGGAAGGAAAGTAAAAAGGAAAGAGAATAATATGGTATAGAAAGGATTTTGCGGGAGAATTTTCTGTCCTAAAGTGACTAGTGGTCTAAGAAAAGGAAAGTTTAGGACAGAGGCTGAAAGTTCAGGCACGCTGCAGATGGTCTGTGTAAGTTGTAATAAGGTTTAAGAAAGGAAATTTAGAAAGAATTTTGGGTGGAAAATGGGAAGTTTGTTAAACTGTGACTCTCTCTTCTACCTGCTTTAGCGGATCAGTTACAAAGTACTGGCTGATAGTACAGACCTCGGAGGCTACTGGGAGTGGCCAGCTCTGACAGCAGTGTGGCAGGACTGGAGAATGTAAATGGAGATATCATTCTCTGCAACTTTTCCCTAGTTTCATGAAGTAGAAATTTTGGTTCTGACCTAGGAAAGAAGCTCCACGTAATTAAAAGATTAAAAGGTGATAGACTGATCAAAGTCCAAGGGCAAGAGGCATGAGCATCCTAAGTAAAAGGTCGCCACCGTTTCTGGCCCAGGGCAGAACACCTTTCCTCACTTTCTCTTCTCACCTATCTTTCCTAATCTGGGGCCTTCCCGTCCTTAATATCCCTCCTAAGAGAGACCAGATAGGGGCATTGGAAGCCCAGGCGAGGACTTCTCCATGTTTGTCACAGGGCATGGGGGCATGGGGACCGGCCGTCTTGGGGACGGACTGTGACACCTTTGCAGTCAGGATGACTCTTGCACTGAATATGCCGTGGCAACTTTCTGTTCTTCATCAACATACAATATAAAAAGCTTGTAGAAATTAGGGATTCTTGGGGCTGGTACTCAGGTTAGAACCTCTTTTAAATCCTAAAAACTACTTCCCTATTCCTTCCCCCATATTAAGACTTCACTTTCATTTCCTTTTAGGGTTTTTTTCCTATTTCTCTGAATCTGGGATCCAGATTCTCTAATATCCAGCCATTTCCAGACATTTTCTTAAGTGTTTTTTTCTAGTTGGGGATGCCAGGGAGAAAATGGCCTGTACCCTACTTGAGGAAAGTTTTTATTGTCCTGGACTTATAACAAATTCCAGGTAGGTTCCTTCTGGCATACATAATGGAGACTTTCCCCTAGAAACCATAAAAACTTCCTTCTCCAGGAACTCCAGAGTCATTTTGGTGCTTATAATAGAGTCCTTATAAGAAGGGCTGGACCAGGCTTGGCGCCTGTGGCTCAATGGGCTAAGGCGCCAGCCACGTATACCTGAGCTGGCAGGTTCGAATCCAGCCCGGGTCTGCCAACAACAATGACGGCTGCAACCAAAAAATGGCCGGGCATTGTGGTGGGTGCCTGTGGTCCCAGCTACTTGGGAGGCAGAGGCAGGAGACTCGCTTGAGCCCAGGAATTGGAGATTGCTGTGAGCTGTGATGTCACAGAACTCTATCCAGGGTTACAGTTTGAGGCTCTGTCTCAAAAAAAGAAGGGCTGGACCAATGTACTTGGAGGTCCCAACCTTAGCTCTGTGAACTTTTGTAGCTCTGTCCCAAACAAATGACGTCTATCTTGAAATCCCTGAGGAAGGATGCTCTAGGATCAACTGTCTAGACATCTCTGTGGCAGGATATTCCCATTCAAAAGCAAACTACAATCAACTGTCTGGGTGTAAAAGATTTGAAAAGAAAGCATCCTTCAAATCTAAAATCTAAAGGTAGGCTGATCCCAGTAGAATTTGAGTAATGTTTGTATATGGATTTGGGATCTTTGGGTATAAGAGAATGACTGAGAATGACTGCCTCACTAATAATTCTCAAGTCCTGGACAAGCTTCCATCTTCCATTTGATTCCTTTTTTTTTTTTTTTTTTCCCATATAGACAGAGTCTCACTTTATCCCACTTAGTAGAGTGCTGAGGCATCACACAGCTCACAGCAACCTCCAACTCCTGGGCTTAGGCCATTCCCTTGCCTCAGCCTCCCGGGTAACTGAGACTACAGGTGCCCGCCACAATGCCCAGCTATTTTTGTTGTTGTTGTTGTTGTTGCAGTTCGGCCAGGGCTGGGTCTGAACCTGCCACCTTCGGTATATGGGCCCGGCGCCCCACCCTCTGAGCCACAGTGCCACTCCCATTTGATTTCTTTACTGCCAAGATAGGAGTATTACAAGGGCATAAACATTCTACCAACATCTCAGTTTCTGATAATTGTATTATTCGGGTGTGGAGAAAGTAAGGAGAGTTGACCAAACTTTGCATGAATGGCTCCATCTTTGTTCACTTGCTGACCTTGGCACTTTGCCTGCTTTCAGGATAAAAGCCAAGGTCTCTTATACAAGTGTCCTTGAGGATCAGGATGTCTGGAGGGTGTTTACGCCCATCAAGGAGACTTGGCCGCTCTCCCAGAAGGGATGTATGATGAATATTCCAGGCTTTTGGCTCACAGCTGAGTTGTACACAACCACCTACACGTTATTCTTTTAAGCAGTAAAAGAGGGAGCTCCCAGAACAGGGACTTGAAATCTCACCTGTGGAGTGAAAGCACTGCCCAGGACCTATTCCAATCAGGACTCTGGTTGGCTTCTCTTGGGATTTCCCCAGCTTGTAAGCCCCTGATATGTAGCTATCAGGGGGATGTAGATATTCCCCTGATATGGTGAGCGTATTATGGTCGTATGTAACAAATCTTAACCCTGCCTGCTGATGCATTCCACAAGTTCATGTGCTGATTTGGTGAGTGAAATGTAATTATATGCCACTTTGTCCCCTCACTAACTTTATATTTGCTTTCTAATCTTATGTATACTTTTAATTTGCTTTCTAATCTCCTGTACATTACCCATTCAATAAACGCACCTGGCTTTGGAATCTTAGAGCATGCTCATGTCCTTTTTGACTTTGAAAGCACAACATGGGGCAATTCCCCGTCACCCTTCTGGGGACAATGGATACTGTCTCTTATGGGGAAAGGGAATTCCTGGTTTGGGAGTCACCTTTACCAGTGGAATCCTCACAGCACTCCTCAGACCACAGGGTGTATCCTCTCTGCCTGTAGGTAATTGTTATTTGCTATTACAACTATCTAGAGGATTGCCCATCCGCATAATAGTATGGGGTTTTAATTGCAATTGGAGGCCTAATTTAACTAAAAAGTCTCTTCCTAACAATGAAATTGGAACCTCTGGGATAAGTAGAAATTGGTGGGTTATACTAATATTCCTTTCCAGCTACATAATAAAGTAGGGGATATAATAACTCCTGGTGGGGCATCCATCAATGCCCACAACTACACGGAAGAGGATGGCAAAGACATGCCAAAGATTTTTATGACTGAATAAGCGGCTTATGTATCAATTAGAAAAAAAAATTGTTTGCCAGACACAACCAGGGTTACCTGGGATTCTTCAGATGTGGTCTGGATGGTATGAGTGGGAGCCAGAGTTGAACTGGGTCCCTTCAGGCCTGTAACCCATGGGGACCTTGGAGCTTGGGGAGTACTGCACCCCTGTTCAGCTTGAAGCAGCGATAGAAGACAGATTTTCGCCCCTAATCCTCAAAGATTGTCAGACTCCATGTCTCTCAGTGGGGGGAATGCTGGGTGGTTCTGCCTGGTTTGGGCGCCATTTTCTCATACCCTGCACTGAGCATCAAGGCTCATGCTGGACAGCCATGGCTCTGCTCCAGCAGCTCCCCTGCCATTGGGAACACACAGCCTCATTCCACCCTCTAGGGCTGCCTCATTGTGGGGGAGAAGATATGCCACCTCAGCCCTCTAACTTCTCTTTCTGTCGTGAGGGAGATGTCATTTTCCAGCCCCCAGCTCCTCTCCATGTCAAGAGGCGGTGGGTAGGGATGGGCCCATAGGAGACATAGTGCCCAGCCCCCAGCTTCTCTCCTTCATAGGGCACAAGACAAAGGGGAGTGGCTAAAGAGTAGGAACCAAGTTACAGCTGAGCACTGTTCTCAGTTGGAACACACAGTGAAGAGTCCCTAGTGACCTTGCAGGACCCGGGCTCATCCGGTTCATTACCATATAATTAAAATTGCAAATATCAACCTCCTGACCCCCCCCAATTCCCCCCCCCGTTACTTTGGGCAGTTTTGGGGGGAGACACATGTGTATTAAGAAGTTTGTTATGTGACCCCAATCTGTTGATTACCACAAAGGTGGGAGTTTACAGCCAATCCTGTGACTGGGCAGGACAAACTACTTAGCTTATGAAAGACTGTGTGCTCAGAGGTCATGGTCTCCTCTCTCTATACAGAGAGACGTCTCACTCCTTGAGGCTATTCTCCTAGTATGTGAATCCTCCTTATAGTTTGTCTTTGTTCTGCAATAAATGTATGTGATTGTGATAGCTTTGTATTTGAGATCACTACATCCTTGGCGAGGCATCAGTGCTCATTTTGGGCATTGGGAGCCAAGAACCAGGGAACACCCACTCCAGGCAGACCCAGCACCTCTTTCCTAGCAAAGACCAGTTCCTCGTGGCCTGTCCGCGTTGGTTGCTTTCCAATGCTTTCTAACATCCGTTTTCTGGTTTCTGCCCAACTTTTATAGTTATTTTTGGTGATAGATTGGTCCAATACTAGCCTCTCTGCAATGGCCAGAACCAGAAAGAATTTTGGAATTGTTACTACAAAATCTCAACAGAGTTGTCAAATTCCTTTTTTTTTTTTTTTTTGAGACAGAGCCTCAAGCTGTCACCCTGGATAGAGTGCTGTGGCATCACAGCTCATAGCAACCTCCAATTCCTGGGCTCAAGCGAGTCTCCTGCCTCAGCCTCCCAAGTAGCTGGGACTACAGGCACCCACCACAATGCCCGGCCATTTTTTGGTTGCAGCTGTCATTGTTGTTTGGCGGGCCCCAGGCTGGATTCGAACCCGCCAGCTCAGGTGTACGTGGCTGGCGCCTTAGCCCATTGAGCCACAGGCGCCGAGCCACAGTTGTCAAATTTCTCACCCACAGTCAAGGCTACTGTCTTCTAATACAGGAGTAGAAGTGAACACTAAACCAGACAACTTAGAACATTTCCTTCATAGCTAAGGCGCCAGCCACGTACACCTGAGCTGGCGGGTTCAAATCCAGACCGGGCCTACCAAACAACAATGACAGCTGCAACCAAAAAAAAAAAAAAAAAATGGCCAAGCGTTGTGGCAGATGCCTGTAGTCCCAGCTACTTGGGAGGTGGAGGCAGGAGACTCACTTGAGCCCAGGAACTGGAGGTTGCTGTGAGCTGTGATGCCACAGCACTCTATCCAGGTGACAGCTTGAGGCTCTGTCTCAAAAAAAAAAAAGAACATTTCCTTCATAAACACTACTTTCATGTAGGGCAGTGCTGTCTAATAGAAATCTAGACTGTCAGCCACATGTGTAGTTTAAATATTTTCGGTGGCCACATTTCAAAGTAAAAGCAGGTGAATTTTTATAACCCATTTTATTTACACTGGTGTGTGCAAAGTATCATCATTTCAACATGTCATCAGTATCAAAATTCTTAGTGAGAGATTTTATATTCTTTTCACACTAAGTTTTTTTTCTTTTTTTTGAAACAGAGTCTCACTATGTCACCCTCAATAGAGTACGGTAGCGTCACAGCTCACAGCAACCTCGAACCCTTGGGCTTAAGCGATTCTCTTGCCTCAGCCTCCCAAGTAGCTGGGACCACAGGTAATCACCACAGTGCCTGTCTATTTTTTTTATTATAGTTGTTATTATTGATTAGCTGGCCCGGGCCAGGCTCGAACCTGCCAGCCTAGGTGCATATGGCTGGTGCTGTGACCACTGTGCTATGGGCACCAAGCCTTCACATTAAGTTTTTGAAATAAAAAAATATTTCAAGGGAAATATTTGTGTTTAGAATTCATAAAATTTACAATCGAAAAATTAGCTTCACATGTGCAAGTTGTTCAACCATAAAAATTAGAAGTATTCCTCAGCCATATACCAGGACAGATTCCAAATGAATTAGGGACTTAACTGTAAATAATAAAATCTCAGAAGTGTAAGAGGAAAGAACGGGTGGATTCCTCTGTGGTAAGGCCCCCCAACACTGTCCGTGTCCTTCCTAATCCCCAGAGCCTGTGAGTGTGTTAACTTTACATGGCACAAGGGATTTTGTAGATGTGGTGAAGATTAAGGACCTCGAGATGGAGCGATTATCCTGGATTATCCAGTGGGACGCAATGTAATCACAGGAGCCCTTCAAAGTGGAGAATCTTTTCTGGCTCTTGCCAGAAAGACACAAGTTCTGAAGAAAGGGCAGAGAGATGCAGACACAGAGCCAGGCAGGGATAGAGAGAATGAGTTGGGGCATGGAAGTAAGGAAAACCAACCAGAATATGTTAGTTTGTTTTTTTTAACTTAGATAATTAGGACAATAAGGGAAACGGAAGTTAAGCTATTTGTGAACTCACTGAAGACTCGAGTCAAGACACCGCAGCATTCTACCCAGACAACAGAGTGAGACTCTGTCTCCAAAAAAAAAAAAAGGAACTTTAATCTCAAGAAAGAATTGGAAAGCCCAATAAAGATCCTATGACACGCTACTATGTGGTCAAAACTGATTCTGATGACAAGTCTTGCTCCTAGCAAGTAAGATGGGAGAAGCTGGGAGAGGAAATTCTAAAAAAAGTGTGGTCTCTATGAATCAGGAAAGCAACACAGTTATGATGGGAAAGATTAGAATTGAGTAAATATTTTAAAGGAGAAATGAGTACACTCTGGGAATGTGTTTAAACAGGCAATTTTCAAACTGATATAGAATTACGTATTTGGAAGACCAAGAAATACTATTAGTGTAGCTCAGGGAAATGGAGGAAGGAAATAAACACACCTATAATATGCTGGGTTTTGATGTCAGTGGGATTCCCAAGGGGAGCATCCTGCGGGGGAGAAACCACAAATAGGTGGGAATATTAAGGGTCAGAGTTAGAAGGCTTTTCTCCCCTATTCTTCCAACATATTAAAAATCAGGTATAATGATAAGCATTTGGAGCTAGATATTTTTCTTCTTAGAATATTTTATTCTTTCACTCCTACTACTTTAATGTTCAGACATATTGTCTGCTTCCCAATTTACATCAGTCCGTATGCATCATGTAAATTGTTTAACTCTATAATATTTCCACTCAGATACATATTCTACTTTCAAGTCTTTTCACACTTTTATATTTATGGTGAATAAATTGAATAGTATCTATACAAACATATTCAAATAACATATTTGTTTGGGGTTATTAGATAACACGATATAATCACACATTGATGCCATATTCTTTTCATTTATTTATATGTGACGCTGAGATGAGGTTTTGACACAATAGACTTGAATTTTAATAAAATTTACATAAATTATGGGCAGTCTCTTTGTGTGCCAGCCCCCACTCACTCTTTTTTCTGATATACCGTATTTTCCACCTGACTATATATAACATATACCTAGGCATGACATAAAATTCCAAAATCATTCAGGTAATACAGTTGATGAATTTGAACTATGTTTTTAAAGTGTTAAAAAGAAGAATGTAATTTTTAAGTTTCAATAAAAGTGATTTCTTATTTTCCTACTCTTTTAATCTTGTAACATACTTCTCAGAGAGCAATCCTCTACTGAAGCATTACCGTGCAGTTTTAGAATATTCTGCCTGTTTTACATCTGTTGAGAGTAAAATGTTTAGATGTATCACTAAGCTCATCAGGACAAAATATTGGAGTATCAATAATAACCCTTTTACAATGCATGCCTGAGAACAGATAATATTAAAATCACCCTTCATTTCTACCCTAGATTAACTTCTAGAAAACCCACTTGGCTAGGCCTATGTCGTTCAGTATGGTAACCATATACGTGCAGGGACCCCAGTGACCCCGCTTTTGTATCTGTGCTGATCAGGAAACCCAGAAGGACTCAACTGCTCTGTGACCTGGCCAGCTACATGTTTTGCCCTGCAGGCTTAAACCCAAGCCCAGACCTTGAATATCCCAGGCACTACTAAAGTGTTTAGGTTGTTATCAGAAACACCGACAGATCAACCATGTTCTAAACGCATAGAGCCCCATCCCTAACCCAATTCCTTAAACCATCCCATGAACTCTTAACCTGACCCCCTCACTGAGGACATGTCTCAGTAGAACATCCATTTGTCTCACTGTCACAAGGAGCTACAGCCCATTCTGCAGGTACGTCCCACTAATGTCTGGACCAGTCGCCCTGGCGTTCAGTGCTTCTTTCTTTGGAATCCCTGACAGGGCACCATCTCAAGATGGTTTGGAATACTCCTTCATGGAAATCACCCTTCTATCATTTGAGGGGCTATTCCAGCCTTGAGCATGACCTGACAAAACAATACAGCTATTTAAATTTAAGTTAAAATTTAGCCTTTAGGGCCCACCAGTCACTGTTCTGTTATTCAAGACCCACATGTGTCTGGAGGGTGCTGCCCTGGGCAGCAGATACAGAGCGCTTCCCTCACTGTCCACCCGCTCTGTTGGGCAGCACTGTGCAGCAGCACAGAGGCATCAATTCATATGTAAATATGCAACTGTGTGCATATTATCCTTCTTAGTCACAAAAGCTACTTGTTTCAGCTTACCTTCAAGACCATGAGTTGCCCAAGACAGTGGTATAAAACTAAAGAGATTCTATGCAATCTCTGCAAATCACATAATGTGATCTAAGAGACCAAAGCCCTGTAATGAATCCCACTTTTGCCAACATCAAACACAGTGCCCGGGGCTCCCTGTGGACTGAACATCTTTGCATGGGCATAGTTCTCCCTTGGCAGCCACAGGGAAGCATTGCCAGGGACTCATTAACATTACAGACTAGTCTTCTCAGTTCCCCTTATGATCCCACATGGCGCCTTTAGGGAGGAAGCCCTGAGGACATTGTTTCTGCCCTTTACTCTGACCCAGGACCACCAAGGTCACTCAGGGCAAGATGGCCATCATGCGGACCATTCAAGGTTCCTCACAAACAGCCAGGCCCATATTGAACAAGGTACCCACGCACCATCTGAGCATGTCATTTCCAATGCATGGGTAGTCATTCCAGCCTTCCTATCTTCAAGACCCACATTGTACCCAAAGTCTCTTCTGAGAGCCAATGCCTACCAAAATATAATTTAAAACATATGGAAATAGCAATTGATATAAACCCAAGGAAAATGAGTCTCTTAAAACACTTTCAAAGTAATGAACTCATCTGACTAGTCCAATATAAATTCTCTTTTCAAAATCCCATTATCCCTTAATTCCTGAAAATGATGCGCCCAACTTCAGAATTTGTTCTTTAAGCTATAATTTTAAAAGTTAACACATTTTTAAAATTATTAAATGTGTATTATTTGAAAATAAGTATATGTAAAATAACCTATAAATATCAATATTTAAACCAATTTATCAATTCTCCAGTCCACAAAAGGAGATATTCATATATTTGAAATTTGAAAATAGTTTTTCTTAACAACTATGACAATGGTTGCTATGACAACTGTTCCTTAAGGACAAGCCATATTATTCCTATATGACATGATCCATAACACAAAGATTTGAAGCTCCACAGGATAGTGAGATTTTGTGGTCTTCTGATGGATGATATCAAAGTTGAAGGCTAAAAGATACTTTGGTGGTATAGCTGGGAACAGATTCTGTAACAAAAAGAAAAAATATGCTCAACTATTCACCATTTCAATACACAAATTATTGCCACTTCACGTTTAAGTATAAAGATGATGAATAGATGATAAATAATACACTTATTACCACTTAAGTCAGCCATCACAAATGTGTAGTCAAGCTTTAGAAATGTTTAGATCTAACATAGACTCATTAACTCACCTTCTTTTTGCAATCTTTCCAACCAGTTCACACAACTACATCAAGATCTTTAGAAACAGCAGCTGACAGAATAGAAATAAATGGACTTGAGACTATGGATACCAGTAGAAGGGAGTATAGTTTAGGAGAGATGTCTGGGCTATTCCTAAGCCAAGTACAATCTTACTAAGTAAACTTCCCAACCTTGCTCTTCCCACAAGTTAGTGCCCCTCACTCTCCCTTCACAGCCAAATCTTGTCAAAGGACAGTCTATATAGCAATAGCTCTCCAGCATGGGCCTCAACACCACCTAGAAGTTTGTTGCACATTCTCAGCCCCATGTGATTTGTTGGGTCACAACCCTGATTCTTAAGTTCACTAACATTTGAGAACCAATGAGGGCTTCACATCTTCATCATTCTTGAGCTACAGGAGGCCCATGTGGACAAAACCTACTGTTCTTCCTGATACCCATTATCTCTATGACTGCTCAGACATTGGTCTAATAAGGAAGGAGAGAAAAGAAAGAAAACATCACAATAAGAAAAGAAAATAAATACATTCTTAAAAATTCAAAGCACATGCCTGACCATATATAGGTTGAACCATAGTAACTGGCATGTTTATAGGTCAAAACCAGCTGAATATTAGCACTATTATTTGGTTAGTGCTAAATAACCATAGTTATATCCTGTAACTATTGGTTATAGTTTAACCCAAGTGCTAAATAACCATAGTTATATAGTATAGCTGTTGGTTATAGTTTAACCCAATATGAATATATGAAAGATAATTATTACAATTATTTAGTATTAATTAAATTATTATATCCTCTGACATTGAGTATTACCAATAGGATTTTCCATTATTTAGAAATAATTAATATTATTATAATTACTTAGAAATAAGCAAATAAATTCAAAATCTATTGCTACTTTTTAAATTAAATTATTTTTAAATGGCAAATTATTTTATTTAAATATTTAATAATATTTATTTTATAATGAATTTATTTTATTTAAATCAATTAACTTTAAATGCAAATTATTATTGCTGGCCACACAGAGCCCAAATTTAATATCTGAACTCTCCAATTCAGTTTTATATTTTTATGTAATAGCTCTAAAATATAATTGTGAATAATTAAATGAATAAAATAAAGTTTTTCATAAGAGGAAAATCATATTCCCTCAAAGATAAATTTTGGCAAATAGTTCCCTGACTTCAGTTTAACACAAATTTCTAATTTATTTCACAATAGTTTAATATTTAAGATTAGGGATACCTAAATTAAGAAATTTTCTTAATTTAGTTGAAAATTTTTTTCAAATAAATGAAATTTTTCTTTAGAGTCATTGAATCTCTGAATATTTGAATGTGACTAATCCTCTTCAGACTGATACTGCTGAGGGAGGAATATGCTTTCACAGGTACTTCCTGAGGGCGACAGTGGGGACCTGCCCCCAAACTTTGTCTTTAAAGGCACAGGGGCCAGTGCCACCTCTTCCCTAAATCCAGGGGGATGGCATCTTACTGTCAGGCCCATGCTTCATTTACCAAGGAAAAGAACTGAAAAATTAAATAATAACTTGAAGGCGTTCAGATCCAGAAAGGAGGCGGTGATTAGAAAACCAAAGGCCATTTACGCCTTTTTCCTGCATATGTCTGCACGTGACAAGGAGGAAGGGGTCCTAAGCCTTCCAGCCACCATCAGGAAATCACTACCCCTTCCCAAAAAATCACCAGAATTCCACTCTGGGAAAAACATGTCCCACCCTTCCTGAGGGACCTGAACTTCTTAGGGAAAACCAAAACTAAAAGGACATATTCACTTATCTGCCATCTTTTGTTTTTCCTTTTGGAAAACAGGTGTCCCTTGATTTTATATGAGAACTTTTTTCAAAAGTTAAATTGAAATGGATTTTTGAAATGGCATTGCATTTTCCTATTAACTTCAAATACTATTTGGTCAATATTATTTAGTTTAAAATTCGTGTGTGGTTAATAATGCACATTCCTCACATTTTAAGGGTGTGTTCTCAGCTTCTCTGTCAAATAGTTGGTGATATATTAAGCAATCAAATGGAATAGCACAATTTGATATTTTAAGGAAATGTGTCGTTTGAGTTTGGTTGTTTGGGAGGGTAAATGGGAAAAAAAATTTACAAAGTAATCCTGTCCTTCCAACTAATTAACTTTTTGACTTATATTAATAAATGTGTGGCATAAATGAGTGGAATTCTGGACATTCATATTAAATAATTTTATTTATTTATTTATTTATTTATTTATTGTTTAACTTATTTTTTTTTTAATAATTTTATTGAATCATAATTATGTACATTGGTGCAATCACAGGGCACGATTCATATACATTCAGAAATATTTTGATCATACTGTTACAGATATTGTCACCCTGGACAGAGTGCCATGGCATCACAGCTCACAGCAACCTCTAATTCCTGGGCTCAAGCGAGTCTCCTGCCTCCGCCTCCCAAGTAGCTGGGCCCACAGGTGCCTGCCACAACACCCAGCCATTTTTTGGTTGCAGCCATCATTATTGTTTGGCGGGCCCAGGCTGGATTCAAACCCACCAGCTCAGGTGTACGTGGCTGACGCCTTAGCCCATTGAGCCACAGGCACAGAGCCTTATTAAATAATTTTAAATATGAGTAACCCACCTCTTTCTTTAAGATCTTCAATATAGGCTTTCATAAATTCTTTATCAAAATGTTGGCGATCCTGTTCACTTTCCATTATTTCATCACCATCTTGACGTTGTGTATTATCAATAGGATTATCCATAAGGCTTACAAATCTATTCAAGAAAGTATGGAAAATACTACATTATCATCTGTACTTTTTTTTGTTTGTTTGCTTTGAGACAGTCTCACTTTGTTCCCCAGGCTAGAATTCTGTGATGTCAGCCTAGCTCACAGCAAACTCAAACTCCTGGGTTCAAGTGATCCTCCTGCTTCAGCCTCCCAAGTAGCTGAGACTACAGGCACCCATCACAATGCCTGGCTAATTTTTGTGTTTTGGGTAGAGACAGAGGTCTCGCTCTTGCTCAGGCCGGTCTTGAACTCCTGAGCTCAAAGGGTCCTCTGCCTCAGCCTCCCAAAACACTAAGATTACAGGAGTGAGTCACCACACCTAGCCTCACCTGTGCATTTTTAACTGCAAATTTTCTCATGCTGGAAGGTAAGATTTGTGGTACTAAACCCCAACATCTGGCTTATCCTTGAAACTCAAAGTTGATCACATAATAATATCACCAGTTGTGCTCGCTTTGGCAGCACATATATTAAAATTAGAATAATACAGAGAAGATCAGCATGGCCCCTGAGCAAGGATGACACGCAAATTCGTGAAGCGCTCCATATTTTTTGATTTAATTAAAAAAAAAATGTGATGGTGAAGTCACAGCCACAATTAAATATTACAGGAAGAAAACCATAGAAAATCAATTTAATAAAGAAAATACAGTTTCTATAAGAATAAAAGAAAATAGTATCACCAGTGGAATTCCAAGTCCATCAGGAGTATGGAGATAGAATCATTCAACTTTTCCTTTACAGTTTCTCTCATTGAAATAATTCTTAGCATTCTTCCTTACCCCAAAATAAAAAAATAGATCTATATTTTATTATTCTCAATTTTTTTTATCTAAGTAATTACTGTCCATACTTTAAATTTTGCAGAGTATTATGCTCTTTTTCGTGAAGCAGTATTCTCTCACCCTCCCCTGCATTCTTCTTGGACCCAGAGGCAATCTCTTTCATCTCTTTCTTTTCAATCACTACTCTTACTTGAGCAATTTAAAATATCTTTCACCTTAGGACAAATACTTTTTTTAAAAAATAATTTTATTAAAGCATAATTGTGTACATTGGTGCAATCATAGGGCACAATGTGCTTCATATACAATAAGAAATTTTTTTTTTTTTTTGAGACAGAGCCTCAAGATGTCACCCTGGATAGAGTGCGATGGCATCACAGCTCACAGCAACCTCCAATTCCTGGGCTTAAGCAAGTCTCCTGCCTCTGCCTCCCAAGTAGCTGGGACTACAGGTGCCTGCCACAACACTCGGCCACTTTTTGGTTGCAGCCGTCATTGTTTGGCGGGCCTGGGATGGATTCTAACCTGCCAGATCAGGTGTACGTGGCTTGCACCTTAGCTGTTACCCTGGGTAGAGTGCTGTGGCATCACAGCTCACAGCAACCTCCAATTCCTGGGCTCAAGCGAGTCTCCTGCCTCTGCCTCCCAAGTAGCTGAGACTACAGGTGCCTGCCACAACACTTGGCCACTTTTTGGTTGCAGCCATCATTGTTTGGCGGGCCGGGCTGGATTCAAACCTGCCAGCTCAGATGTACGTGGCTTGCGCCTTAGCCCGTTGAGCCACAGGCGTTGAGCCTTTTTTTTTTTTTTTTTTTTTTTTTATTAAAAACCAAAAGCGGTTTACCATGTTATTGTTGGGGATTCAGCAAAGGTACAAGAAACCAGGTTACACTAATTTGTGTAGAAACTTTTTAATTTAATCATATCTCATTTATTTTTTTCATTTT
>CAUYON010182659.1:0-30599 GCA_963573935.1 Arctocebus calabarensis | reverse complement strand
TGTGCAAATTATCCCAGATTTGGCTAGTTGTTGCCCTTTCAAGTCGCTCCGGGATATTTTAACATATTTCTATATATATATATTTTTTGAGACAGAGATTTGCTCTGTCACCCAGGCTAGAGTACCATGGTCTCAGCCTAGTTCTCAGCAACCTCAAATTCCCTGGGTCGGCTCGGCGCCTATGGCTCAATGGGCTAAGGCGCCAGCCACGTACACCTGAGCTGGCGGGTTCGAATCCAGCCTCCAGGCCTGCCAAACAACAATGATGGCTGCAACCAAAAGATGGCCGGGCGTTGTGGCGGGCGCCTGTAGTCCCAGCCACTTGGGAGGCGGAGGCAAGAGACTAGTTTGAGCTCGGGAGTTGGAGGTTGCTGTGAGCTGTGATGCCACAGCACTCTATCCAGGGTGACAGCTTGAGGCTCTGTCTCAAAAAAAAAAAAAAAATTCCTTGGGTCAAGCGATCCTCCTGAGTAGCTTGGATATAGGCACCTGCCACCACACTGGGCTATTTTTTTTTTCTATTTTTAGTAGAAATGGGGTCTTGCTCTTGCTCGAGTTGGTCTTGAACTCCTGAACTTAAGTGATCCTCCCACCTCAGCCTCCCAGAGTGCTGGGAGGATTACAGGCATCACTGCGCCTAGCCCAATATCTCCATTTTTTTTAAAGCATTTCCTGACTTTTTGGCATGAAAAGATATTCCAGGCACATTCTGTCCTTTCTCTGCCCTGGCCCTAGAAGCAGTCATGTCACCAGGAGCCTTGGTTCCTTTACTGTGGAATGGTGTACAGACACCAAGATGGGATGACAGGTGTGCTCACCACTACCAGGGAGTCGCTGTTCCCAGGCCCTTTCAGTGCATGGCGGAGTGGGGAGTGGGAGACCAGGGCAAGAAGTGTACATACTTGACCTTCGAATGGAGAGGTCATGAAGTACATGCAGTTGACCCTGTACAACATGGGTGTGAGTTGCATGGGTCCACTTATCCAAGGATTTTGTTCTGCCTCTGCCACCCCTGAGGCAGCAAGACCAACCCCTCTTCTTCCTCCTCCTTCTCAGCCCCCTCAGTGTGAAGACGACACAGATGATGAGGATGAAGGCCTCCATGATGCTCCGTTTCCACTCATCCACTCAATGAAATGTAGATAGAGTAAATTGTAGATGTATTTTCTCTTCCGTATGCTTTCCTTAATAACATCTCTCTTCTCTAGCTCTCTTTATTATAAGAATATGACACATATAACATACAAAATATGTGTTAATTGACTATGTTATCAGTAAGGCTACTAGTAGGTTACCAGTAGTTATGTTTTGGGGGAGTCAAAGGTTATATGCAAATTTTTGGCTGCTCAAGGGGTTAGCACCTCTAACCCCTGCATTGTTTCAAGAGTCAACTTTATATATACATATATACACAGGTGACATAATATACACATTTACATCTGTATCATGGTTCACACTGATACCTTAAATTCAGTCTAACACCATAGGGTTCATTTTCATTTTCTCCCTGTTGGTATGAAATTCTGAACTTTCAGTTTGTCCAGCAGCCTCCCATGCAAACATACACAGGGACATCCTTCTGCCCACCCGGGGCCCAGGAACCCCACACCAGCCCCCCCTCCCAACCTGGTCACTTGTATTCGTTGCTGGGACTCTAACGCCCCCTTTAGGCCACTCCTCCACCTACTTGGATACCCTTCTCAACCCTCCTCGGGTGAACTGCCTCAGACTCTGACCCCCTCTCGGCCCCCTCCCTCTGCACCCCGTGGATACCCTCCTTACCAGAGCTAGCAAGTGCCACAGCTGAGACACACATTCAGGTCTGTGTGAGCCAGAGCCTGAGCCCCCATCACTGCGTTCCCTGGCAGAATAAAAAATGCACATCTTGGGCAGCATCTGTGGCTCAGTGAGTAGAGTGCCGTCACTCATATACCGAGGGTGGCAGGTTCGAACCCGGCCCCGGCCAAACTGCAACAAAAAGTAGCTGGGCGTTGTGGTGGGCGTCTGTAGTCCCAGCTACTTAGGAGGCTGAGGCAAGAGAATTGCCTAAGTCCAGGAGTTGGAGGTTACTGTGAGCTGTGATGTCACGGCACTCTACCAAGGGTGACAAAGTGAAACTCTTGTCTCCAAAAAAAAAAAAAGAGTACATTTTATTTGCCACGTGATTTTTCCCAGCTAGAGCACAAGGGAATTGAGGGGTTCTAAGCCTGGACTGGTTCCCCTGAGGATGAAGGTAGCACCCCCCACCTCTAGACCTTTTGCAGGGCACAGCTCGGCCCCTGTTCTCCTCCTAGCTCATGGCTTCAGTAGAGCCCACACACCTTCCCAAGGTGAACTCAGGAATTGGCAGTGAACTGTCTGCCTGTACCAGATGATACAAACAGCACTTTACAGTTTGCAAAGCCCTCGGTAAAGTAATCCTGCTGAATCTCTCCAATGAGGTAAGGATTCGTTAACTCATTTTAGTCACCCAAGAATGTGACCCAAGTGCACATCCTCCAGCCAGCGGGTATCAGATGCACATCACAGGGGGGAATGGAGACCCAGGCCCGATCCCTTGCACACACACACCCCCACACACTGCTCTGCTTCCCCCTTGGGGGCTGGAGTGGCTCAGAAGGGCTCACATCAGCTCTTCCTGAGGCCCCACTAGGTGTGTGTTCCCGATCACATCTGGAGGGATCATCCCTGCCCTTCAGAGCTCACAGACCAGGGCAGACACCAGTTTGGACCCCATACCCTGTCCTCTTTCAGCTTCCCACTCCTCCTTCACTGGGACCAACAAACTCAGGGGTGAGTTGTGCACTGTACGGGGTTAACCTTCTCCTGCCTCGTTGTTCCTTGGCAAGTCCCATTAGCGCCAGCCAGGACAGTCGTGCCCTCTCACACAGGTGGGCCCAGCCCATCTGAGTCTCACCCAGCCCTGGCACAGAACACAACCCTCAAGTCAGCAGGAGCCAGTGCCAGGCCAGCTATGAGGGAGGGCAGCTCCCCTCGCCCAGTGCTTATGGCCCAGCTCAGGCTGCATCGCAGGCAGGGCTGGCCAGGCAGGCGGGCACGCTCGTCAGCTCCGCACGTGTACAGGGCCCTGAGCCACCAGTGCTGCCTCGTGGGAGCCCCAGGGAAGCTGGGCTCCTGCAGCTGGGGCGACTCCATTAGGCGCTGGGAGAGGCACCTTCAGTGAGTCAACCCGGCTGAGGTCAGCACACAGCACCTTACCTGGCCGTGCCGGGGTTGGGGGGGATGCCACTCCCTGGAGTGGGAACTTGTTTATTCCTCCAAATTCCACAGAAGGGAAGTGAGTCTCGGCACTGCCCAGGTGCATGATACTTCTTAAGCAAGCAGACAAATGCCTACCAGGAGGTGGGTGTTTTCAAAGCTGACCCCAGAAAACTGCAGGGGCCCTTCCCTTCCCCAGTGCATTTTGGGGGCTGCCCAGCCTCTCTCTCTCGAGTGGAGGACAAAGTCACAGTCAACTGAGGGCTGTGGCTATGGTAAAGGACAAGGACAGGCCACACACCAAACATCTTCCACTGGAGGGTTGGGGCATGTATCAGCCAAGGGCTGGTGAGTCCACCCAGATGTGAAGGGGGTTGTGGAAGGGTCCCTGGAAGGCACGAGCCAGCTGGGCCCTCAGCTAACAGAGCTGCCCTGGTCAGTCCCTGCCCGCGTGCAGGGGACGGACATGACAAACATGCAGTCCCTGCCTCCAGGTCAGGGGCAAGCTCAAGTCCAGTAGACAGGCTGGAGGCAGAAGAGTTGAGAGCTGCCTCAGTTTCCCTAAGGTGCCAAAGATAGGCTCGACGCCTGTGGCTCAACAGCTTAAGGCGCCAGCCACGTACACCTGAGCTGGCGGGTTCAAATCCAGCCTGGGCCTGCCAAACAACAATGACGGCTGCAGCCAAAAAATGGCCAGGCATCATGGTGGGCACCTGTAGTCCCAGCTAATTGGGAGGCAGAGGTAGTAGACTCGCTTGAGCCCAGGAGTTGGAGGTTGCTGTGAGCTGTGATGCCACAGCACTATACCCAGGGCGACAGCTTGAGGCTCTGTCTCAAAAAAAAAAAAAAAAAAAAGCCAAAGATAAAATTAACCAAGGTTGCCGATAAAAATGTCCTCAAGTTCTGTACTTCAATGCCAGGGGTGAAAGAAGAGGATTTCATTCCTACCATTGGGGACCTCAAAGTCCTAGAGGGATCTAATGTGTAAAGAGATAATTATTCCACATTGTACCCCATGATCTCATTAATGTACACCACTATGATTTAATGAAAAAAAAAAAGAGATAATTACTCCTCAAAAGATTACAACTAGAACTACCATATAACCAGCAATCCTTCTACTGGGTATATATCCAAAGGATGCAAACTCGGTATGTCAAAGAGACATCAGCATCCCATGTTCACTCTGGCACTGTGCACAAGACCCACGACATAGAACCAGCCTCAGTGTCTACAGTCGGGTGACAGGGCAAAGACAGTGCGGTTTCTATGCACTATGGAATCACCATTTGGCTGCAGAAAAGGGAAAAGAATCCTGTCATTTGCTAGAGGATATCATGTTAAGCAAAGTAAGCCAGGCATGGGCGGCACCTGTGGCTCAGTGGGTAAGGCACCAGCCCCATATACCGAGGGTGGTGGGTTCAAACCCAGCCTCAGCCAAACTGCAACAAAAAAGTATCCGGGCATTGTGGCGGGCACCTGTAGTCCCAGGTACTAGGGAGGCTGAGGTAAGAGAATCTCTCTCCTAAGTCCAAGGAGTTGGAGGTTGCTGTGAGCTGTGACACCATGGCACTCTACCAAGCGTTAATCAGTGAAACTCTGTCTCTAAATAAACAAATAAATAAAAATAAATAAGCCAGGCACAGAAAGACAAACTCTGCATGGTCTCCCTAACACGTGGAATCTAAAAAAGATTCTTCCCTCCTAGAAACGGAGAATGAGGTGGTGGCTAAAAGGGTTTGGGGAGATACTGGCCAAAGGATATGAAATTTCAGAAGGAGAAATAGTTCAAGGTTGTCAGTTGAAAGGAGAGAGAGCGCGCTCTATCATTATACCCTAGCCAGAGAGGGCTGTGACCAAGCCATGCCCAGCAGGGAGCCCAGCTGTTAACATGTGAGCAAGCAGATAAACGTGGTCACCTCCAGATGTGACAAGGGCTCCAGAGAGGGTACAACTGGACACAGGGACACAGTGAAGGGGGACGATAATGTGTGGGTGCCTGGGAAAGGAGGAGGTAACATGTGAGCTGAGACCTGAGTGACCCTAGGAACCTGTAACAGTTTGAGGAGGTGTCCCAGGGAGAGGGGACGGCACAAAGAAAGGCCCTGAGGTGGGAATGTGGGAATGGGCTTGGGCAGTGTGGGTGGAGCTATTTCCTTTTGAGCCGGTGGCCATATCGCCCTTTGGGGGCATATACCTAGGCCCGCAGCCCCTCTCTGGCACTTAGGAACGCACACGGTGAATTCTCTGCTTCTTCCATCTCCTAACTCTCAGCTTGACTCTAAACTTTGAGATGAGGGAAATTCATGTCTCACGGAGGACCATAGCCTGCCCCACGGTGAGTGGGGACAATCCTCAACAGACAGGGGCTCAGCCCTGGCTGTGCAGCTGCCTTCCTGTCTGCCCCCCTCCCCCACCCCCAGCCTGGCTGGGCTCAGGCACCCAGACACGTGCCAGGCTCTACCCTGGGGGGAGGCCCCACCCTGGCAGACAGAGCTTGCCTAAGATGAGATGATGTCACAGCTTCCTGGTGTGGGGACCCACTCTGCCAAGGGTGGTGGAGCCGCGTGTCAGAGTGTCAGGGCAGGGAGAACAGGCTGCCCCTGACTCTGGAGGAAGATGATGGGGACGTGTCGGGTGCTCACGGCACGGACCTGCCTTCTCTGGACCTGTCTGGGGCCCAGAAGGGACATTTCAGAGCTGTGTCTGCCACAGCACCAGGGAGGCTTTCCCAGGACAGAGAGCAGGTGGGAGGAAAGGGGAGCAGGAGACATCTCCGAGCAGGATTTTCTCCTCCAGCCACTGGGCAGGGGCCGGAGATGGAGATTTTGTGGGAGGGTGAGTGAAGGAGGCCGCAGAGAGCCCCACCCGCAGGTGGCTCGGCTGGCAGCCCAGCTCAGCAGGCCTCCAGCCTGTCTTGGGAAGAGGTAACAGGGCGTGGATGGTGGCCTCCTTGGCACACACTAAGGTTTCGGGGTACTTGTCCCTGCCATTGGGCCACGCTTCCCTCTCCAGAGGCAAACCACCCCCCCCATGCTCCCTCTCACACTTGCGACCCCCTGCTCTGGCTTCATTCCCCTGAGCTGTCCTTCTCAGAACTTCCCCCCTTTCCAGCGCTCACACTCACCTCCACTCGCCTCAGTCCTGTCCAATTCTGGCTGGCTGCTTGGGACACAGCCCTGAAGCCCACAGGTCCCCCCTGGGGCTCAGTCCAGCTCCTCCATCCTCCCACATAGGCAGCAGCTCCTATCCCCTCCTCACCACTGGGGACAAGCCTGATTTGCGTCTGCGTCCCTGCACCTGGCACACAAGACCTGCCCAGAAGGTATTGGACACGTAAAGTAACGTCAGATTGCAGAAGCCATCAGTCAGTCTGGTGGCCCCTTCCTCACGTGATCAAACTTAGCATCACCTGGAGTGGGCCTGACGGGGCATAAGCCAAACAAACCCACAGTGTCACCTGTGTCGGCCAACATCGCAACATTACCCCCATTGAGCCTTACAACCTGACTTCCAGCGTACAGAGAAGTCACCAGTTCTTTTCTATGGGGAAAAGGTGGGAGTGGGGTGGAGGTTTTCTAGAACAAAAGAGAATAAAAAGACAACTAAATGCTAGTTGTGAAGAAAAAAGGGACCCCTTCCGGAAACCACCCACTGAGCCTTGCCCTGCAAGCTTCCTCAGTTTGCACATCTGTAATATGGGAGAATGAGGCTGCTTGAGGGCGTGGAAGAGCAGGCAGAGTGGGTGGGGAGATGGAGGGTTTCAGAAGAAGGAGGCTGGAGCTCAGTGTTGGGCGGGGGCTGGGAGGAAGAAGGGGGACTGGAGCAGAATTCCCTCCAGGTGGGGACAGGGATCAGACAGGTGAGGTACTGAGGTAACATGCAGACCCAGACCGAGGGCATCCTGCAGAGTGGCAGTCCCTGGTGCTTCCGGGAAAGACCCTGACACTCACCAGCAGTTCTCCAAATGCAGCTGGGACCCGGGGACAGCAAGGAGGGCAGAAACCAGGGCTTCTCTTCAAAGCTGCAGCCTATCCACCTCCCATTTCAACTTACAGCTCCCCAGGCGGTTGAGCTGTAGGGGCACCTGAGGGGCCCGTGTGTGCTCACTGAGCTGATTGCTGAGGGTTGGGAAAGGTTTCACATCAGGGTTCTATCTCCTCCACCACACTGGGGTCCCCCCATCTGTCTGGGAGGACCAAGGATGGGGCCTCCTGCTCTCTTGTTCCTAACAGGGTCCAAATTGTGTTCATTTGGGGGATGATGACACCTGACCACAGTGCGGCCATGTTTCTGTGTCACTGATATTTGACAAAGCCTTTGGCTCCATGGATGGCCCTCAGTGCTCAGCCCAAAGTCTCACCTGCATAGCATCACTGGTGAGCTGGGGGGTCGGGCGGGCCTAGCATCGTCAGAGGTCCATAGGGCCAGGAGAGAGGCTGGGGGTCTTGGTCCAGAACAGGGCAAGGGTCTAGGCTTAGAGCTGGGGCTCCTGGACTCTGTCCATGTTCTAGAACAAGCCATTCAAACAGGGGCCCAAGACTTTCGGCTCTGAGATCAGACATGGGTTTATTTATATTCCTGCCCTGCCACTATACCTTCTCTGACTCTCAGCTTCCTCCTCCACAAAGTGGGGATAACGCTAACAGCCACTCTGCTGCCTCAGGGAGGAAGGAGTTAAATGAGACGGATGCAGGGAAGTGGGCCCAGCACAGAGAAAGTGCTCAACAAGTGATCATAGATCATAGCCATCCTCATCATTAGGAGAAAAGCAGGCCAGAGCTCCCTGGGGAGAGAAGCCACCTTATCAGAACAGGGATCAGGTGACCTGGGTCTCTGCAGCCTGTCATGGAGGGGGGGTGCCTTGTCCAGCAGGAACCTCACAACTTGGTGCTGGTAGGTGCTCGGTAAGTGTGTGTTGAGTTGACTTAATCCACAATGTTAACAGAAGGGGCTGTGATGACCACGCCCACCCCTGGAAGATGCAGGGAGCAGGGCTGGGGCAGGCCAGGAATTGGCATCACTGTGCAACCCCCCCAGAAAGAGGATGGACAGGTCTCCGGGGGGATCTGGGGGCACCAGGAGAGGGGCTGGCCCCTTCCAGTCTCACATTAGAGATGGACAAGCAGCTTGCCCTGGGTCACACAGGGAAGCAGAATAGCTGTCCACGGTGGCCAGGCCACCTCCTCAGCCCCTTTATTCTGCCATACCCTTCCTTACCCCCATCTCTCCACCTGCTTCCCGGCCACCCCAAGCCACACCTGGCACCTGCAGCCCTCACAGCTCCCACCTGGCACCAGGCCCTCCCCAAGGCATTCCTGGGCAGGGCCCACCCTGGCTGCAAGGCACACCCAGGCCTTCCTTCAGTGCTGGCCTCCCCCCAGAACCCTCCACCACAGCTGTGAGATTCTG
This sequence comes from Arctocebus calabarensis, assembly GCA_963573935.1. Lineage (NCBI taxonomy): Eukaryota > Metazoa > Chordata > Mammalia > Primates > Lorisidae > Arctocebus > Arctocebus calabarensis. The sequence goes on along the minus strand of CAUYON010182659.1, from coordinate 21,968 downwards.
CCCTCTCTTTCTGGGAGCCCCTGTCTGAACACCACCTCCTGTGGAAGTCCTCCCCTAACACCCACCACCAGGAGTAGCGACACCTGCATACCCCCTCCCACCAGCAGTGGTTTATCCCTCCTGTTTACATCCCGGCTGTCCTCACCTTGGTCCACTGAAATCAGTCATACAGCCTCACTCTGTAGGTTTCCCACTGGCCTCCTCAGGACATTTGGTCCTGAGTTTGTGACCCCTGTGTTGCAGGACTAGGAACAGGCTCAGTGGATGGGAAGCCATAGAAACCATCATGTGGTGGTTAATGATGGGTCATGCTGGCTTGCCCAGGCCCTGTGCCAAGTTCTTCCAAAGTGTTATTATGCCCTCTTGATGATGAGAAGTGGCCCAGAGAGCCTAAGCAATCTGCCCAGGGTGCACAGCATGGCAGTGGCAGAGCCACCAAAGCTTACTTGTGAAATGCCATCTGTCATTCGCACTCACCCCTGGGTAAGCCAGGCATCTGTTCTTACTTTTGGCCTGACTACCCAGCCTCCAAGCCCACCTATCTGGGACCCACTCACTGTGCCTTGGTGTAGGCCACGCCCATACTCTCCTCTGAAGGTGTTCCCATCCTCCCATGTGACCTGTGCTCAGCCAATCAGATGCATCCATCTTCATTTGAACCCAGAGCTAGTGATGTAAAGAAAAGGGATGGACAGGGGACCTAGGTAGTGGACAGTGTGGTGGCAGTGGCCATAAGGCACAACTGCATCCAGTGTCTGGAGTGTGGCAGCCTGTGTTGACCAGTTCTGTTAGCAAGAAGGAAGGGAGGGAGGAATGCTGGTGGCCAGAGAAACTGCAGCCCGTCCACCTGCATTCCCACCCCTCCCTGCTCAGCAAGCCCCAGGGGCTTCAGGGACCTGCCCCTGCCCAGCCCTGGAGATGCAGGTGAGGAGGCAGCCAATGGGGGTTCCCAGGGAGAAGTTTCCTGAGAAGCAGGTGCAAGAATCAGCAAGCCCTGTCTCCCTCTGGACATGCCCAGGCAGGGGCGGCAGCCATGTAGAACTTTGAGGGAAGCTAGCCTGGGGACAGACTCCTCAAAGACACAGGTCTCTGCCAGCCTGGCAGGCGCCTGGGTCAGACTCCTTGTGCCACTCTGCCTCTGGACCAACTGTGGGCTTGATAGTAAGTTCCTGTAATCGCCCAGGCCACTCTGTGCAGGTCCTCCGATGCTTCCAGCTGCTCCACCCTCTGGCAGTGATTCCAGTTGCCCTTGTGGCTCCTCAGGACCAGGGCACAGTCTTAGTGAGTGGCACAGTGGGGAAGCTTGAGAATCGGCCTGTCACTGGCCTGGGACCTCAAGCAAGTCCTTGAAGCTCTTCAAGTTCTTGAAGCAGGGCTCCAGAGGTGTCTGTGAAGACCGAGGAGGTCAAATGCAAAGCTCTAAGCATGACCGTGGCCTGTCCCAATGTGGCTATAATTAGTTGTGTCTGTTTTTATAACTTTTTGAGGTAGGTATTATCATCTCCCTTTAACAGATGAGGAAACAGTTTTAGAGATGTGAATTCATTTGCCCAAGGCCACGGTCAGCAACAGCAGTTCAATTTGAACCAGGTCTGTCTGATCCGCAGGGCCAGGCTCCCTCCCCCTGAGCTGCTGCTCTCACTGGTGTTTGCTGAGAGAAGGAGCAGGAGCCCTGGAGAGTGGCTGCTGGTGGCGCTGGCTCCCTGGCCTGTGTCCCTCTCCTTTATCTACCCCAGATGCCTGGGCAGGCTTAGTCTGAACCAGAGCCCAACAGACTTTTCTTGCAAAGGACCAGATAGGAAATAGTTTTTTTGTAGAGACAGAGTCTCACTTTATCGCCTTCGGTAGAGTGCGGTGGTGTCACACAGCTCACAGCAACCTCTAACTCCTGGGCTTTAGGCGATTCTCCTGCCTGAGCCTCCCGAGTAGCTGGGACTATAGGCGCCCGCCACAATACTCAGCTATTTTTCTGTTTTGCAGTTCGGCTGAGACTGGGTTTGAACCCACCACCTTCGGTATAAGGGGCCAGCGCCCTACTTGATGAGCCACAGGCACCACCCCAGATAGGAAATATTTTAAGCTTTATAAAAGGCCACATAGGGTAACTGCATATGCTCACCTTTGTTTTTCTTACAGTCCTTTAACGAAATAGAAACTGGTCCCCCTTCTAGGCTGTACAAAAGCAATCGATGTGCCACCTGCCCCAGGTAAGCCCTCCTGGAAGTGATTTGCCACTGTCATCCAGGGCAGCCTCTGGGTCAGTGAGGAACTATTTACATTTCTCCCACAGTCCTGGCCAGTCAGGACTTGTATATTTCTAAGATAGTGTCCAGCTGGGATGAGGACCAAGAAGGAGTGGCAAAGAAGGACAGGATTTAAACTTAAATCCCTGCTCTATCACTTCTGACAGAGGGCCTCAGTTTCCTCATCTGTAAAATGGGGGTGCTAATAGCATCAGCTTCTTGGGATTAAACTGCCTTTAAGCACATCACCGGAGCGGCGCACACGCTGGCTGGTTACAGGGCTGTGGGCAGCGTCCGTGGCCTTCCTCTGAACCTGCACCAGTTTTCTGATGAGGCTGCGTGCCTGGCAGTGCCTGGTGCCCATTGGCTTGGTCTCGTCTCTTATCTCTCAGGGGCCTCAGTTTCCCTGTCTCTAAAAGCCATTGATTGGACTGGATCACTGAGGGGCCCGTCCACCCTCTAGGAGCCAACAAAATGAACACATCCCTACGCTTTCAAGCCTCCTGTGTTACCGGCTGGGTGCTCAGAGTGGCTCGACGAGGCATTGAGGGGAGCCCAGCCTGCACTGTGCACTGCCTGCCCCTCTGACCGAGATTGCCTCGCCTTCCCTGGCAGGGAGGCCTGCACAGAGCTCAGGCCCTGGACCCCACAGCCCCTCCCAGAGTGATGGGAGAGGCTGGGGCTCCCTCTTTTAGGCTGCTGCCACACACACCCCATCCAAACCTCCCCTCAGACTCTAAGAAACCTGTTGGCCACTCTCATCACAGTTGGGGCACCAGCCAGAGAAACTGGGAAGGGGTCGGGGCGGCTCCCAGTTGGCCTTGTGAGAGGCCCCCCAGAAGCTGCTGTTCCCACATCAGGGAGATGTTTTTAGAGCTCACAACGTGTTGGCACCTGCTCAGAGCCTGGTACTCTGAGCACACACACATTTATCCTATGAGGCAGAGCCGCTGACAGGTAACTGAGGGGGCCAGGGAGGAAGCAGCGTGTCCACGTTCATATGGCCAGAATGAGAACCCAGGACTGACACCAAAGCCCTTGAACTTTCCACCTGCTACCCATTCCCTAGAGTTGGAAATGAACTTTGACACCATCACCTCCCATCCCAGGTGGCACGTCCAAGACACGGCTTATAGATTAGTCTTTGCTTGGATGCCTCCAATGACAGGGGACTCGCTACCTCAAAACAGCTCTTGTACCTGTGGGGTCCTGCTGTTGGCCGAGTTCGCTTTAAATGGAAGCCCAGCCCTAGGGGGAGGTCACTCATAACGCTCATAGCTCCCACTTCTGGAACCGCCTCTGTGCCAGGTATTGTGCAGGGGCTCTCTTCGTTAACCCAATGAGGTACATTTATTTTACACATGAGGCCCAGGGACCTGAAGAGTTTGGTCCAAGGTGACATGACCACCCCTAAACCCAAATCTGACCCCAACCACTTGGTCACCCATCCCTGGCCTCAGCCACACACAGAGCTAAGAAGCTGTGAGGTAGGTGCCAGAGAGAGAAGCGGCTGGGGTCTCAGCACAGTCCTGGGAGAGGGCGCCACCACAGAAAGGCCAGGTGAAGGCTTCCAGAACCCATCTCCCCCTGCTCACAGCACCCCAGGGCCCCCGTGGCCCTCCCATGAGTCTCTCCACCACCCCTTGATGCTTCTGCCACCAACGCTCCAGGCCTGATGACCTAGCAACTCCCCACATTCGCCAGGGTTCCGAATTGGGGCCTCTGCCTCTCCCTCAGCCTCCACATGGGAACCTGTGTCTAGGACTTCTCTCCCACGGAAGGGGGAGGGGGCTTCCTCAAGGTCAGGGCCTGAGCTGCCTTAAATCAATGTGTCCAATGAGCACCTGAGCTAAGGTACCATATTTAGCAGACAAAAAAAATATATAAGATGCCCAGTTAAATTTGAATTTCAGAGAAATGAAGATTACTTTTTAAATCATAAGTCTAAGAAAAAAGTCTTATATAATTCTTGGGAGATATTTATACCAAAGGCTTTATTTGTTGTTTATCTGAAATTCAAATTTAACTCGACACCCTAAATTCCATCTGGCAACCCTAATCTGAGCCCTTCGCTGGAGTGAGGCATCCCCATCTTTGCACCTCAATTCCCTCATTTTGACAGAACTCCCCTCCAAGGGACAGAAGCCAGGCCCTGTGTGGGCACCCCTACCTATGGTCTGGGATACCCCATGAATTTACTTTTGAGCTGGCCTAAGCCCTTCTGGCTAATCAGACAGAAGGGAAGTAGAATGGGCTCCAGGCACACCGTGTCCTGGGAAGAATCAGCCCACCGGCTGCCACTTTCGGAGATGGGAGAGGAAACAGTGTGGCATTGTCTCACTGCCTGCTGTCACACTCCACATGTGACCCCGTCCCCATGAATGAGCAGATTCCCGCCACATGAAGGAGTTGGGGGCTGAAGCATCTTGTAGCCCTGAGCCCAGCACTCAGGCCCCACTAAACAAAAGCCACCTTGTAATTGCCCCGTTTGCCCTGCCATTAGGGCCCACGGGGCCCACGTAGCTGCTCCACCATTCCAGGTTCCCAGGGCCTTGTACCTCATCTGCCCCAGCCCTGAGCACTGTCCCCGGCATGTGGCCATTACCCTTGGATTGCGGCCACCCTGGCTGCCTGCCTGGCACCTAGCAGAGTTCTGGCTCCCAAAGCTGTGCCCTCCTGCTGGGAGCCAGGATGATCTGATCAAATCTGTGCCCAGGCTGCAGGGGAGCAGGACCAGGAGAGGGAGCAGAATCAGGAGAATGAGCAGGGCTAGGACAGCCAGGCAGTCAGGGGCCGCATCCTGTTTACCACAGGCTGTGCTGCCTTGGGTAGGTGAATTTCCCTCTCTGAGGCTCAGCTTCCCCATCTGTCAAACAGGAAAAGCAATGGGAGCCAGGATTAGAGATCATGCCAGGCACAGTGCTCAGTAAATATGAGCAATGTGGGATTCCCAAAGTTCTAAAACTGTGAGTAGCCTGGCATGGCTCCAGCAAGGACCCCTCGTGGAGACCAAACAGGTTTGTGGATGATAGGGAGGATGGGGTAACATCAAGCAAAAGTGGCAACGGGGACCTGAGTGACAAAGAGCAACAAGTCCAAGCTCCTGCCTCCTTCATTCCTGCCTATTCCCAGAACACCCAACCCCGAGAGGGCACCTCCACCACCGGGCAAGAGTTCTGGGCTCTCTTGCAGCTTTTCCCCAGAATCACTTGGGGCTGATTCTGGTCCTGACCCAGTGGAGCACAGATGCCGCTGCCCCGCAGCCCGGTATGCACACACAGCTGTGGCTCCTGCCCTCTTCAGAGGCGGTGGCCTTAGTTACTTCCCGGCAGTTTCCTCGCCCTGATGTCGCAGGAAGAGGCCAGACAGAGCTGCCCCCCCCACCCCTCCCTCAGGAGGAAGGGCCTCTGGATGCTGAAGTTCATTGAATGCTCCTTGCTGATGGCCAGGGATTGGCACCAGGCCTGAGCCCAATGTGGCCAGAGGGAGTGAGCAGGTGGGATGCTACTTCCTCTCCTAAGACAGAGCACCAGCTCCCTCCTCACTTCAAGCCAGGCACCTCTTGTCCCACTCTTTCCTCTGGAAAGTTGTCACACTGCTGGGTGCCAGCCTGGAATGTGACCCTGGCCCAACATGCCCAGGACCCTATAGGCCTGGGATGTGGAAAAGAGTGACAGAGAGTCAGGGGCCTTGGGAAGACCCCTCCTCCTCCCTATGCCCACTGTCCCCAACCTTAGAAGTGAAGGGGTCAGAGTTCACCATCAAGCTCTGAAGCTGGAGCAAAGGGGCACAGAGTGAGACGTCATGGCTGCTGGCTGTGGCCACTACCGCCAGGTGCAGCCCTCCAGGGCGGAGGGCAGTGGGCAGCCGACAGCTCTCCCCTCCCAGTCTGGGGCCCTGTGCTCCTGAGGGTGACTGCTCTGCTTCTGCACAAGCCTTGCTCATCTTATCCAGCCTTGCCAAGGAGGCCAGAGGGAGACCACCCAGGCCCCAAGACTGGGCTACTGACAAGGGCAGGTAGGAAAGGGAGTACCCCCTGGGGCGGGAAACAGAAGCAGAGACAGAAAGAAACCGCAGAAAGCAAATAGACATTGCCAAGGCAGCTGAACTCACGTGGGGCTGTGGAAGGCACGTGCACTTGCACGTCAGATTGGACATCTGTCCCAACACCCATGAGATGGGGAGATGGGGGGCGTGATTCCTAAGGGCTCTTTCCCCCAGGCTTTCTGTGATTTCTTTACACGTGGCTACAATGACACCAACAGTCGTGGCTAAGGACAGCTGGGTCTGGGCCATGATAGGTTGTAGGACCTCCTCCCACTTCCGTTCCTTGAATGCTTACACGCGGACAGGCGTGGACACTTGCTCAGGACCCACAGCAGAGCCAACTCTTGCCACTATGGTACAGGGCCACATGGCTGCTCCCCTGGCAGTGGGGTTGCACTCCTGAAGTCAGCTCACCACCCCGTCTTCCTCCTGGTCCTCCGCGAGCACCAGTCCCAACCAGGCCAGCAGCGCTATCCCTGGGAGGGGCTTTGGAGCCAAACCTGGGCTTTGAGTCTGGTCCCACCCTGCTCTGCCATGGGGAGAGGCCCACAGCTGGCCTTAGCCATGACTTTTGGTGTCATTGTAGCCACGTGCAGGCAAGTCATTGGCCTCTATGCACCTCAGTCTACTTGGGTGGAAAAAGGGGTGCCACCTGGGATGGTGGCGAGGGTGAATGAGGTGCTGTGGGTGCTGAGCAAAGGGGTCCTCATGCCTTTCCCTGCTCCTCGACCTCTGTTCCAGGAAGGAGGGTCAAAGCAGCCAATAGAAGGCTGAGGATTCAGTCCTGGCCTTGCCAGACTGCCATGTTCTCTGTCCTCACTGGAACTCCCAGAGGACAGAGGCTGTTTGATGCCCAACTGTGGCCTCAGCGTCTGGTATAGAGGCTGGTACCGAGCAGACACTAAATCCGGGAGGGAACAAACGAAATTCCACAAGGCACAGTGGTCTTTGGAGTCCTGCAGATCCCTCAGCCCCTGGTGCCCCAGCAGGGGAGGTAGCAGGACCACCCCGACTTGCAGGGTGACTGTAAGGACATGCATGTCTCAAATGTCTGGGGAGGGAGCAGGCACAGGGGCCTCCAACAGATGTGGACTCGGAATTGGGCACCAGGCTGGATGTGCATGAGGAATACCAGAGGCTTTAGCAGCTCTAGAAGGTGCTGACCTCACCTCTCCAGCTTTACTGCTGAACGTGAACTTTAAGGGCTTAAAATTGTAGCCATCTCTAGGCATAGCCAGTCCAGAATCTACTTAATCCCCCAACTGCAACTGCCTATTGCAGTGCAGAAAGACAAGGACCCAAGAAGCAAAGGCCCAGCCAGTGGCTGGGGACAGAAGGCTGAGGGCTTCCGCTCAGTACCTTCAGTGCTGTTGTGACCTGGGCCTGGAGAGATGCAGCTCTCCTTGGACCAGCCTCTACTCCCGCCAGGGCCCTGCCTGGAACCTGCTGTGGCCCTGTAGGACTGCCGAGTCAGCAGCTTGTCTGGGACTGTGACAGAGCCTCTGGGAAGCACCCTGTGTACACACCTGGAGAGGCTCTAACAGTGAAAAACAAGGTGCATTTGGGGTGGGGCCAAAATTCTCCATGGCCTTTTCAAGAAATAAAAAACCAAGGGCAGAGAAAAACGAGTGAACACCTTGCAATGAGCTTTGATGACTCCAGTTCTGCAGGCCAAAGAGAAGTAGGCCATGCTTAAGCTTCTGAAGGTGCCAAGTCAACAAAGAATGCCCTGAGGTGTGACAATGTACGTGGCTGTGCCTACTGTGGAGCCATATGAAGTAGCAAGCCTGGCCACTGGTCAGCAGGCCCAGCGCCAGCTGTTTACCGGCACCTCCCCACGCTCTCCCCGCTTGCTTTGCTGTCCCAGGAGAAGCTGCTCTAATTTATCCTCTCCATGCTGTTATTAGTTCCATATACCATGATACACCTGCAGTGGCCTCTCAGGAGGCCATCAGAAAGTGGGAGACCACAGACACACAGGGGAATGAGCTTCCTATATCCCCAGTGAGAGACCAAAGTGTGCCAAGATCAAGGTCTTTACCCTCCTCACTAACTTGGACCTCACCTGAGACATGGACCTTTGCTAAAGAAAAGGCAAAACAAATTCATAATAATGAGAAGCTACTAATTCCTTACTACATGACAGGCAGATTATTCTGCAGAAACTTTGCCGCCCTCCTACCTGGCAGGGTGCCAATATTCCTCTTTGACAGGTAAGGACACTGCAGAGACACGACAGATGGAGCTGGGAGTGAAGCAAGGGACTGTGTGCAGGACCATATTTCCACGATGCTGTCCCCTTCCCTGGAGCCAAGCCAGTCCCTCAGAAACCCTGAGTTGTTCAACGCCAAGCAGCCAGTGCTCTCATGCACACAAGCACACACACACTTGGTCTGCCAGGGCCTCCAGCTGGGCCCTTGCCACAGATGCCTTTGTCTCTCTGGCTAAGTCCAAGCATAACACTCACGCCTGCTCCTGGCTGCCTGGTCAGGGGATCTGGGGAAGGGACATGAAGTACTGGGGAGACTCTCCCTCTCCCCAGGACTGCCCACCTCAGTAGGGAGGGCTGCTCCCTGCGTTCTAGCTTTCAAGGCACAAAACCCTGGGTACATAGTGTCAGTTCCTGGTTAGAGATAACATGTCGGCAGTGTACTCAGCAGCTACTCTCACCGTTCTGATCCTGAATCTGCCCCGCGCCCCTCTTAACATCACAACTCTTAAGAGAAGCCACCAGAGGCATGAGGATGTCAAACGCTGCCGAGGCCTCTGCTGTGGAGAGACTAGGGCCCCACTCCCCGGGGCCTCCCTGCAGCTGAGGGCTAGAAAATCATCAGCTCCCTGGGGCTTTATGGTCTTAAGGTCAAAACATTTAGAGTGAGGCCATAGGCTCTGTTTTGGGGAATATCATAGCCATCTTTTGCAGTGCCTCAATTTGCTGGCTCCATTTGGTGCTGACAAGAGGCCCCAGAGACAGTGATTCTGACACGTTAGTCTTCCACGTGGACACTGAAAGGGCCATGCATTCAAGGAAAACCATTTAGCCAGTGTCCCTAAGGATGGGCTTTATGCAGCAGTCGACACCTCCTTTTTCAATGTGTATTAAGTCATTTATTTCTCAAGATGTGCACGCTCAAGTATTAAGTTGGCCAGGACAATTCATGGCTCCTAGGTATGTACAGGTCCTTCGGTGGCTTGGGTCACAGACAACTTCATAGCTAGTGCACCACACACACAAGATAAAACAGGAAGCCTAAAAATCCCAAGCCACGCCAAGAAAAGATGGGGGAGGGGAAGGGCAATAACGCAGCATCCCGTGGGGGATCGATGCACGAGGAGGGAAGAACAGAGGGATGAAGGCAAGCTAGCTTCAGTCTTCGTCAGCTGCAGTTCGTGTCGGCGGTCAGGGGATTGAGTTCAACAAGTCCCTCAGGAAGCTCTCTGGATCAGTGATTTCTGATAAAAGACCTAGGAACACAGCAGGCAGAGCCTGGTTAGGAGTGGGCGTGCACAGCCCTGCGCCCTGAGCCCTGGCTGCCACATCCAGCACAGCCCACACTGTGCCCTGACCAGCTCCGACCCAGGTCAGGGTATCCACCTGACTGGGAGGACAGTCACCAAGCAAACACCCTGGTTCTGTAAGTAGAGTCCTATTCTGGGAGCACGTGCTGCTGAGGTGAAGTGCTCGAGCCCGATCCCGTGAGCTTCCTGGAGCAGAGGCTGTAACCTGGCACAGGGAGGCCTGCAGGGTGTGCAATCCACCGACCCAAGTGCAGCATGGAAGGGGGTGTTCTGAAGGAGAGGGCTTCAAGGGGATCTGGGGCCAAAGAAGGGTTAATGTCACTGCCATCAACAGCTTGGAGGGGCAGAGCAGGGTAGTGAGACCCTGGTTCTTCGGAGCTTTGCTCTGCCAGTCCTGGGTTCCTGAGAAGGTTGCCAGTGGGTTCAGGCGCTCCATTGTTTCCTCGACTGTCAGAGGGAGACAGAGAAGCCCTGGCTATGCTGCCTCCTGGGGATTAAGTGCAGCAAAAGCGCCCACGTGCAGACCAGCAACGAGGCCCCCGTGACCACCCCTCCCTCACCTGGCAAGGCACAGGAGACACTGAGGCCTCATGTTCAACAGGCGTGCAGCTGTTAACCCTGAGGGCCTGGCAACATCCAACCTGAAGTCATCTCCCAAGCACTAATGGAAGGGAGAGTGGCACAGACCATCTCTTGTTGGCTTTGGAAGGTGTTTTGTTCTCACATTTGAATAGGGTGTGTCTGATGCGCTGAAATTTTCTAACAGCTTAAACAAAGTAATAAAGTCATGCTATAAAAACCTGACCTAGAAGCAGAAGCCACCAAGGCTCCCACCTGACAGGGGCTCTGGCTCTGCCCTGCTGCAGGCCAGGGTACTGCCATCAGCTCAGGGCCGAAGCAAAGCCTGAACCTAGAGGAACCCCCTCCTTCCCCAGCCCACTGCCTCCTCCACTCACTAGCTCTGACTTTCACAGTCACACTGACACAGCTTCGGCACTGGGGACACAGTCTCTGAGACAGGTTACCCAATCTCAGTCAGGACTAACTTTCTGGGAAGAAAACAAGGGGTGTGCTTAGGAACAACAGTGGTTAAATGTCCAGGCTAAGGCTCGGTGCCCATAGCTCAATGGTCAGGGCGCCGGCCACATACAGGGCTGGCAAGTTCGAACCCGGACCAGGCCTGCCTACAACAAAAAAATAGCTGGGCATTGTGGTGGGCGCCTGTAGTCCCAGCTACTCGGGAGGCTGAGGCAAGAGAATCGCTTAAGCTCAAGAGTTTGAGGTTGCTGTGAGCTGTGATGCCATGGCACTTTACCAAGGGCGACACAGTGAGACTTTGTCTCAAAAAAAAAAAAAAAAAAGTCCAGGTTAAGAAAATGCTGGTAGGAGCAGTAAAGAGTTCGTGGAGAGGTGAATAGTGTTAGCACTTGACTATCCAGATGAGGGAAGTAAGAACCAGGCTGAAAAAGGCTGTCTCAGCACAGAGCTTCCACTGACGCCTCTGCAAAGAACAGCCGACATGTAAACCCTGGGGCTTTTTGAAAAAATTGTTCACACTGAATGCCACTCCAGATCTTTAGTGGGTCTCATTCCCACATGGTAAAAAAGATAGAGGCGTTCTCTTGAGAGTGGGATGTGGGGGGAGTTTCTTCCCTGCTTCTTCACACCTATAAAATTCCCACAATGAACATCAGAACAAAGTGAAACAGTAAAACAAAGTAATGAAAAAGAGCTTGGCAGGTCTGGCTACCTCTCTGGCTCTGGGCAGCCAGCACCTTTGTGAGGATGGCATTGGCGGGGCCAAGATGCCACACTGCCCTGAGAGGGCACTGCATTTTAACTCTGGGTGGATTTTCCCAGATGCGGACCTAAGTCACCTCCCCCTGCTGTCATCTGAAGCTTGGTTATGAAACCCAAACAAATTCTAATGTGTTTATTTGCAATTAGGAAGACAGATGTGTTACACAGAGAATGTCGGTTTTACTAGCTGTGATCATATGACTGCAGTTCCAAATGTGGCCCTCTTTGTAAACTCAGAAATGCTCTTTGCTCTGTCCTGATATTTACCATCTACTTGAGAATCAGAGCAGAAATCTTCCACATCGCCCTGGAGGCAGCTATGACAAAAGAGGTCTCAGTTCCCCAAAGGTGGGAGAAAGACACAGGTACTCCCATTTGCATATTAATTTTCTAAACTGTCATAAAAATCTAGAATTGAAAAGGGACTCTACCACTTTCTAGTTATATGTTCTTGGTCACTTATTTAATTCAAAGGCTCAGTTATCCCTTCTATAAAGTGAAAATAGGCTGGGCATAGTTAACTCCTGCCTATAATCCCAGCACTCTGGGAGGCTGTAGTAGGAGAATTGTTTGAGCCCAGAAGTTCAAGACCAGCCTGAGCAACATAATGAGACACTCCCATCTCTACCAAAAAAAAAATTAGCCAGGTGGGGTGGTACACACCTGTAGTCCCAGCTACCAGAAGCCTAGGGAGGAAGATCACTTGAGCTCAGGAGTTTGAGGCTGCAATGAGTTATCATCACACTACTGCACTCCAGCCTGTGCAAGACAATAAGATCTTTTTTTTTTTTGTTTTTTTTTGAGACAGAGCCTCAAGCTGTCACCCTAGATAGAGTGCTGTAGCATCACAGCTCACAGCAACCTCCAATTCCTGGGCTCACGCGAGTCTCCTGCCTCTGCCTCCCAAGTAGCTGGAACTACAGGCGCCCGCCACAATGCCCGGCCATTTTTTGGTTGTAGCCGTCACTGTTGTTTGGCGGGCCCGGGCTGGATTCGAACCCGCCAGCTCAGGTGTACATGGCTGGCACCTTAGCCCATTGAGCCACAGGCGCCGAGCCAAGACAATAAGATCTTATATGAAATATAAAATTAAATTAAAATAAAATGCTGATACCATAGCTCCTGCCTCCCACAGGGCTGCCTTGAGTACTAAGACCAGGTACAAAAGGCAGCACGGGGCCTAGCATGGGTAAGTGAGTCCTCCACACAGGTCAGAGCTGCTTTTCCTGCTATGGAGACTTGGTATTTATGCACCTTTAACAGGTAGTAGCTGAAGGGCTGGTTCAAACCTGGTTCTTCTGATGGGTGAAGATAAAGCACTAAGGCAGACATGGGGCTTTGCTGCAGAGTCTTTAAAAGATAAAACCCTGACACTGACCAGCCGCATCGAGGAACTCCGAGAAGGTCTCCACCGGCATGAACTCCTCCTGGAAGGTTTTTAGGGCTTTGTCGGCAGCTTCATAGATGGGCATGTCATTGTGGCGGATATATTCAGCTAGAGAGCAGGACCAGCCTCCCTCCGTGTTACTGGTAGGCACCTTCTAAAAAAATAGCAGGTGACAGGGCGAGGAGATGGGCTATTTAACACCTCAAGTCAGTCCACTTCAACCCTGTAGAGAAAGAGCCCTCCCAGGTACACCACAGCTTTCCCTGGAAGGTTTGTCTCCTGCAACAACAAAACTTCGCCCCTCATAAAGCCCCTTATTAGGTGCTGTGCCACTGGTTCCAATAACCTACTGAATTCTTTTTCCCCCACACATTTCCACTTAAAGCAAAGGAAACTGTCAACACATTTTGACTGAGCTGTTTCATTCAGGTGATAAGAGAAAGCACCCCAGATACTCTCAATTCTCTCAAGGCAGAGAGGGTCCTAAGGCAGGAGAGGCTGTAGGGGGCCCAGCTCACACGAGGCAGCAGAATTTATCCAAATATAGGGGTCAGAGCAACAAAAGGTGACCAGAGGGAAGGTCTTCCTAAGGAAGTGGGCTTGCAGCAGGCTTGAGAGCCAGAGACAAGCACGATCTCAGCTACAATCACATCTCAAGGACACATCAGTCCCTTCTCACAGGGCATTTGCTTCTCAGAAGCAAAGCACCCATAGGCCTGAGTGTGGAGGCAGGGTCAGAGCCTGAACATGGACATTTTACAGCCCTGCCCACACACGCTGGGCCTCCGCCAGCTTCCTTACCTTAAACATGTTGTAAATGAGGTCGACGAGGGCCCAAAAGAGAAGGGAAGAGCGATACGCAGAGTAGTCCTTCACTGCCTTATCTGTCAGCCTGGGAAAGAAAAATCAAATTCCATCCCAAGAAGCTCCTAAGACACTCATGCGGACACAGTGATGCATTCTGGGCACAAGGGATGAGTCTTAGCAATCTGTGTAGCACAAGGTCCCTGCCACTTGCCTACCTGCTCGGGAAAAAGCAGTTGGGGGGGGGAGGTGTCAGAAAATCTGGAGCCCTGGGACCCAGTTTATTGACTACAAAATGTTCCATGAAGTTCACCTGGCTCCGTTGGAACTCATTTTCTGGATGGAGGTAAAATGGAACCGAGGGAAGTGGGGGGAGGACACAAGTTGCAATGTGGCAATTAAGTGGTACGGACTTAAAGAAGCCAAAGGAGTCCTGTGTCTCCCGTGTTCAGCCACCACATAAGCTCTTGGACTTAGCTGTACCCAACAAATGAAGCATGAAACAGGGGTCTACTTCAGTCCACGCTCCCACCAGGAGAAATTCATCACCTGTCAGCAGCCAAACCAGCCAAACACAGTGACTTGCCAGATGTGTGTTCTGCTGAACGACAGCAAGCTGGTAGGAAATTGGTGTTGAGTAACAGTAATGTCTAGGACAGAGCATGCAACCACCCTGACACCTCCTAAATCCTCAGATAATTTGGGTTAGTCGCCACACCCTTTTGTTTCTAACTAGGATCTTCTCTCCCTAATCTAATGATTCAGTTCAGGATTAAAGACTAGGCAGTCCCTTGCAATACTGGGGGCCATCTCTGCCATGTTCAGTGCCTTCCCAGAAGACACTCTTGGTCTAAGGAATGATTTCACCAAGGAGAGCTACTGTGAAATACAGGAAGACCAGACTTCCCTCGGCAGAGGCAGTGAAATATCAGCATCAGGGTTTAGTTTCTACCACCCAAGCTCTACAGAGATTGTGTCTGCCCAAAGCCATCATGTCTGTAATAAGCAAGTAAAGTCCAGATGAGCTTTTGTCATGGAGTATTCTATACCTTGGAACACAAGAGAATAGATCCCATTACTAACGGAATAGGTACTAAACACTGACTTGAGTATTAAAACGCATGCGTATAAGAATCATAAAAACAAGACAAGCACAGATGTTATTTTCTATAGAAGCTAAAACTATATGAGCCTCAAATTACCATGAGACAGACCATCCACATTCAGTAAATGTTTAATTCATAAAAAAACGCAAAGCAAAATGATAAAATGAGATAATACCCTACTTACTAAAACCTGCTTCCTGTAGCCTCCCTCCACCCCAATTATCTGGCCAAACCCCCACTTCCTCTCCTTCATACCCATACACAGGGATGCTACAGCCCACAGACAAGGAAAACCACCCACCCTCTGCAACTCCACATCCTGGCAGATAACAGACAAATCCTGATGGATGCCCAAGAACATCCCAGACTTCTATACTGCCAAGTTCCTGGCAAAGAAAGCTTTTCTTGAGTGTAAACCATGCAGAAGAGGCCAGCTTCTCTTCAGCTTCCTGTGCACCTGTTACTGTCCCCACCCCATGGTGTAAAGGACTTAAGACAAAGGCTGCAGCCAATGACACTGTCCCAATACTAAGATGATGACTGTAACTGCCCTCCCAGCCATGGGCCCTCCTGCATGGGTGGCCTAATGCCCCATGAACCCTTGGGGCCTCTTCTAGTCTGTTTTGAGAGCACCTGGCTTGTAGCCCCAGACTAGGACCAGGCTTAGTCCTTCTCTGTCGCTGTTCTGCTTTAATAAGCAGAAATCTTGAGTGACCCTGCCCAAGTTAATTATTTAAGGTTAATTAGTAAAGGTGACTAAACTGTTACAAAGAAGATGGGAGCTCACGAATGTAAATCACGCTGATTTCCTAATTGAGCTGTGACCAAATCAGCTTTTCCTTAACTGCCTAGGACAGTAATGAATTCTAGGCTCCTAACTGAAAGCAAAACAGCTCCTGTGAGCTCAGATTTCACACTTGCCATAAAAAGCCTGCATCCAATAAATGGTCGCTCTGTTTGTTATGGACATAAGCTGAGGCTGACTTATCAACAGCTTAGCAGCCTCGATATCTAACTCTTGATTTCTAGCACCTACTTAACTATTACTGCTGCAGGCTCTTGGGAAACACTGCAACATGCTATGTTTGGAATGGGGTAGGGGTTACACAGGAATCTAATAGGACTGCCCCACACAAAAAAGCTGCTACTGGCCAGATCCAACCTTAGAGCTCCACCCTGGTCTCTCTGGGGCGCAAGGCACCTATAGACCAGCACTGCTTGATCCATCATAGCAGATGGAGAACAGCCACCAGGTGTGCCAATGCAGGCACATGCTGCTTCCACCTGACTTGTCATTACCATGGCCCCAATGGTTTCCCCTCTGCTCCCTTGCTGGCCCACTAATATGGAAATGATCCCTGGGATCCTGGAGCAAAGCAGAATCACAGGGAGAGATCTTTGAGGGGCAGAAGCAAGCTGCCAAACCCAGAGCCTATTCTGTAGCTCCCTAGGGTGAGGACACTGTTCAGGGCCACTGTCAGCCAAAGTGGTGGCCATGGAGTCCCCTCTGTGCCCAGCAGCTGCTGGTGGTTTGTGGTTGTTTCTCTACGACACCTCCCTTCTGCTCTAAACTGCAGGGTCACAAAACAAAGGCCACTCTTTCTTGACACACTGCTCTTGTATCCACGTGAATAGAAGAGCAGGGCTACAAGGACAGAGGCTCATGGGATATAGGCAGATGGGATGGCAATACATGTATAACCAAAAAGCAAGAATGATGGGCCTTTAATTATTAGAAAAGAAAATCCCCAGCAACAGCCATGCTGAAACTTTCCCTCTTTAAGCCAAAAGCAGTAAGATTTTAAAAACCTGGTTATAGGTCTCACCCCTGCTGGCCTTCGTTTTCTCACTGATTGGATTGCCCTGTGCCTTGCTGCCTTCCTCTTTGAATTTTCTTTTTTTTTTTGGCCGGGGCTGGGTTTGAACCCACCACCTCCGGCATATGGGGCCGGCGCCCTACTCACTGAGCCACAGGCACTGCCCCCTCTTTTAATTTTCTACAGCAAGTAAGTCAAGCCCAGCTCCACCTTTTTAGCGTCTGAACACAAAACTCAGAGGTAACCAAGCAATTGCCAGTCTTTGGCCCAGACTCTGGGCCCTACAGACTGAGAAGCACTGGCATCAACTGCCAAGTCCACTTAAGGACACTGGGAATACACATTCCAGGCGACGCTTCCTGAAGCAGGTACTGACCTGGTGGCTCCTCCAGGAGCCACTGCCCGGGCCTGTGAGGTCACCAGCAGCCTCCGCAAGATTTCCATGCGCATGGCTCTCCACTGCTCAGGGGGCAGGATGTGCAGGGCCAGGACTGTGAAATAGTGGGGCCCGTCCACTTCAAAGGCACTCTCTACCCACTTCTCCTTGGGCTGTTCCAGGAAGCCTTGGAGGTTCTTCTCTTCTCGGGAAGTTGCTCGGGTTCTGGAAAAAAAAGGAACATGATTGGAAGCAGGTGGGTAGCAGGGGAGAGGGGGAGAGGGTTTACTAGGCTTCCTGTCTGCTCATCAGGTGTGTTAAACTCTGGACTACTGAAAACACCCCCGCCAACTGCGCCACTCACCCGCTCTTTGGCAGTCCAGGTGGTCTCCCCTCCCAGGTCCTTCTTGTGTCATCTTCCTTAACCCACTGCCCCTACCCCCTCCTCCAGTTCTGACACCAATCCAAACAACTACTGGCCCCAAGGACCTGGTGTCAGGCACGTTCAAACTCCCCACATGGAACTGCCCCACAATTCAGGAAGCTGAAGAAAGTGAAGTGATTTATTCAGAGTCACCAAGTCAAAATAAGAATCTAGAGCAGCAGTTCTCAACAGGAACTGTATTAAAGGCCGCAACCACTGATCTAGAGTCTGTAACTTGGGTCCACCAGTCTTACTATATTTAAGTAGTTTGCATTAAATTTGCACCCAATCCCTTTCCTAGGCCCGTGGTGCAGTCTGTCTGGTTTACTTTCTTAGGACCTGAGACACAGGGTCTCCCAGGTGAGTGCAGCTTCTCACTCTCGCTCTTGACTAAACTGCAATGATCATTATGGTCATGGCACAGCTGAGTCCTTTTCCTGGATAATCTTAATCCTCATAGGAACTTTCCAGGACAGATGCTACCACTATCCCAATTTTACGGAAAAAAAACTGCAGTAGAGAGAAGGTGAGGATTCTGCCCAAAGTCACACTGGGGCAAGAACTGGGCTTTGAACCCAGGAGGTCTGATTCCAGAGTCCATCGACTCCATCTTCCTTCACAAGGGATCACCGGAGCAGCACTGAGGATCACCCAAGTCCCTCGATGCTACACTTCTGGGAACACACTCTCCTCATAACCTGGATGGTACTCTTGCCACAAATGCTTAATGCTCTACCCTAATTCTGTGGGGGACAACAACACCCCAACCACAAGCCACTGCTAGAATCTGCATTCCCAGGTTTGCAGGGAGCACTGCCACAGACACTGACTCTGGGCAAGTAGCAGGGGAGTGTGCAAGGACACCTTGCCTCCTTCTGCTCCCTGTGAAATGAGCATGGATCGAACCAGTGGAGACACTCAGCTTGATCTCCCAGGCTCCGCTCTAGCTCACGGTGGCCATGGTATGACATACTTGCCTTTATACACAAATGCTTCACCAAAGGCACCCAGCCTCCCTGTGACCACCGATGCCAAGTGGCTGGGGGGCCGGGGGAAAGCAGTCTGTAGCTGAAAAACAGCTCCTCTCCACGGAGCTTCTGGGTCAGCCTCCGACTGACCAAAGAAACTGTGGTAAAGCAAAATCCTCCTCCAGCTAAAGGGCTTGAGCATAAGCTACAAATATCCGGCATTTGAAAAACACAGTGACCCCTGAAGTCACCAGCTCCATTCCAGTGGGTAAATCATGGAGCTTCACCCCGACCCCAGCCCACTGGATCTGTTTTTCTCTCTGGAGACTGGAGCAGTCCAGGCCACCTCACGGCTGCCAAAAGACATGTCTATGCAAAAAACAAGGCTCTGTCAAGGGCCCTAAGAAAACTGGCAATAAGCACCACTCGAGTCTGAGGCAGAGCCTGGACAGGGGGAAGGCTTGTGCCACCAGCAGTGCCAGGTGCTGCTTCTGCCAGTCTAAGTGGCTTAGCAGGTGACGTGACATGCTGACAGACCTACCCCTGCATCATTAACAATGATGCCTGTGGTCTAAAAGTCAGTCTTTTATCTCACGAGGAAATGGGAGGCAGGAAGGACACTGCTGAAGACAGAGGCCCAGAGAAAACAAGAGACAGACTGTCCAGGTGCCAACTGTCCTGCAGCTGTCTCAGATGGACTGTGCACACCTTTCCACAGGCTGTCAGGTCCTGGCCAGCAGAACTGTGAGAGCCCTGCTAAGAGCTGAGGCCTACCAGAATAAAGGCACTGAACTACACTGAAGGGCAAAGGGAGACTCAATCTCTCAATCTGTGTTTAAAACCTGGAGTGGAATCAAAGAGGAATATTCTCTACCTTCTCTAAGTGCCTCTTTAGAAATACACTTTTAAGTATTAAACTGTTCCACAACACGCATGGATACACCATGGATACACAAAAATACACCTCTTTCTTCCTGGCTCCCTGCCTCTCCATTGACTTCCCCACATAATCCTCAGTCCTTCCTGCCTCACATTTGCCAGAAGCATTACTTGCTGGAGAGAAAATAGGGATAACAAATCCAGTTTCCCATTTATGAGAAGGGCTCTCAGCTCTGCTATGTTCCCTCCATGGGAAGCCCTCACCTGTAACAACCCTCATGCCCGTCCCTAAGGACTGTGGTGTGGCTCTGACCCATGGCCTCTTCCCATGAAAGAAAATAGCCTAGAAGGTAGAAGCGGTGGCTACACAGAA
Organism: Arctocebus calabarensis; assembly: GCA_963573935.1. Lineage (NCBI taxonomy): Eukaryota > Metazoa > Chordata > Mammalia > Primates > Lorisidae > Arctocebus > Arctocebus calabarensis. The sequence goes on along the minus strand of CAUYON010182659.1, from coordinate 2,225 downwards.
TAGAGGCTTCCATGGTCTGGCTTCTTCCATTTCCTGATTCCCCATGAGCTAAAGGTCAGCCCAAGGACACATCCCTTGACTGCCCATGGGGAGAGATAGGACAGTTTTAGAAAGGAAGTTGCCCTGATAGTTTGGTTCTATGTGATCCCAGAAAGCCGCGATGAACACCCCTGCCTCATTAAGAAGGCTGCTTTGGATCAGATATTTGGAGGATATGGACCAGCAAGGGGGGATCATGCTGGGCAGAGGAATGCAGGACGGATCAGCCCAGATGCCACCCGCACACAGGATACTGACGTGTTCAGGACGTAAAGCACAGTGTGAATGATGTACGGGATCAGGTGGATGTTGCTCTCCCGGCCGCCCCCACCGGTGTCCGCGCTGAACGACTGCTCCATGGCAAAGCGCAGGAATAGCAGCTTGATGTCGTGGATGTTGAGCTGGTACGTGGGCTCCCGCTGGCCCGTGCACTCCTGGAGGTAAGTGTTGTGCCTAGGGGAGAGCAGAAGAAATATGGAAGCGGAGTGTGTCTCCCGCTGAAAACCCAGTTTGGAAGACAGAGGCTCACCCCACCCTCCACTATACCGGTAGCTGCAAAGGTGAATCAATGGGGAGGATGAAAGGGGAAGTGAGGACAAAAGCTGGACCAGCAGGAAGACAAGACTTAAGACACTTTCAGTTTCGCTGTAACAATGTGAAGCTCTCCAAGTTCTCATGAGAACCCACCACTCTTAGGACTCCATTTCTTTTTTTTTTTTTTTTTGGAGACAGAGCCTCAAGCTGTCACCCTGGATAGAGTGCTGTGGCATCACAGCTCACAACCACCTCCAACTCCTGGGCTCAAGCGAGTCTCTTACCTCCGCCTCCCAAGTAGCTGGGACTACAGGTGCCCGCCACAACGCCCGGCCATTTTTTGGTTGCAGCCTTCATTGTTGTTTGGCGGGCCCGGGCTGGATTCGAACCCGTCAGCTCAGGTGTACGTGGCTGGCGCCTTAGCCCATTGAGCCACAGGCACCAAGCCTCATCTATTTCATGTTAAATTCTTTTTTTTTTTTTTTTGTGAGTGTCTTTCATCCGGCATTTGTTTTTCCTGCTCCCTGCCTCCCTCGCCTGCATTTTTTTTTGAGGGGGAGGGAAATATATTTATATAGATCTGGAGCTATTTCTTTCTTTTTTTTTTTTTTTTTGAGAAAGAGCCTCAAACTGTCACCCTGGCTAGAGGGCTGTCGCATCACACCTCACAGCAACCTCCAATTCCTGGGCTCAAGTGAGTCTCTTGCCTCCGCCTCCCAAGTCCTGGGACTACAGGCGCCTGCCACAACGCCTGGCCATTTTTTGGTTGTAGCTGTCCTTGTTGTTTGGTGGGCCTGGGCTGGATTTGAACCTGCCAGCTCAGGTGTATGTGTCTGGAGCCTTAGCCCGTTGAACCACAGGTGCCGTGCCTAGAGCTATTTCTTTTTTATTATAACTCTCCTTTCGATGGAGTGACTTCTTCCTGGACCAGGTACTTGTTGGGTTTGCACTAGGTAGAGGAACTAGGGTAGAATTCCAGGCTGGCAGGAAGCCTCTTGGGTTCACACCAAAGCTCCTTCTGACTAGGGTTTTGTGTGAGTGTGTGAGTGGGTTTGGCCCTTCCTCCTTCTATCTGTTGGAGCTTGGCAGCTTAAAGGCTATAAAAATGGCATGTCCAGGTGTTTCACTGGTGAACCCATTTTCTTGCTTTTCCTTGGGGCCAGTGAGACAAGGGAAGCTCCTGGAGCCAGCCCAAACATCACAATCCCAATGTTTAACAGGTGTTGGTTTTGCCCTGAAGCTGTACCACCTTTTTGGAGAACGCCACCTTCTGCCAACTCTCCCTGAGACCTGCAGCCATAACATTCTCCATCAGCTTTAGCCCTCTGGATCTTCTCAGCACTCACCATTGCTGCACAGGCTGATGAGATGGCTTGCTACTCTCAGTACTTTTAGATCCCTCACCACCTTCAGTCTTGTGCTACTGGAGTGCTCAGCACAGAGATGCTGGGGAGGTAATGCCTCCAGGAGCAGCCCTCAAACAGACAGCTCTGAGGATTGCTTTCCGTGTCTTTTTTTTTTTTTTGAGACAGAGCCTTAAGCTGTCACCCTGGATAGAGTGCTGTGGCATCACAGCTCACAGCAACCTCCAACTCCTGGGCTCAAGCGAGTCTCTTGCCTCCGCCTCCCAAGTAGCTGGGACCACAGGCGCC
>CAUYON010182657.1:0-10636 GCA_963573935.1 Arctocebus calabarensis | reverse complement strand
GCCCTCCCTCCACCCATACTGCCGCCTCCCCTACCCTCCCTTTCCTCTTTCCCTGTATTACTGTGCTATAATTGGGTTTTAGCCTTCATATGAAAGCTGTAAATTAGCTTCATATTAGGGCTGAGTACATTGGATACTTTTTCTTCCATTCTTGAGATACTTTGCTAAACTTTGTTTTTAAGAAAGAATTGCTGCCAAGTATCTGCCGAGTTTTATTATTGCCTTCAAAGAAAGTGTTCTAACAGGAAAATAAATCGCTAAGGTGGCAAAAATAACATCTTTACTAATACTTAACAAACATACTATGAAATTTACTCTTCCAAAGTATACAATGTACTCAGCCCTAATATGAAGCTAATTTATAGCTTTCATATGAAGACTAAAACCCAATTATAGCACAGGAATACAGGGAAAGGGGAAAGGGAGGGGAAGGGAGGGAGGAGGATGGGTGGAGGGAGAGCAATTAGTGGGAACACACCTACAGTGCATCTTAGCAGGGTACTGGTGAAACTTATTAAAGATAGAGTATCAATGTCTTTATATAGGATCAAGAAAATGCCATGAAAGCTATCTGTAACAGTATGATCAAAATATTTCTGAATGTATATGAATTGTGCCCTATGATTGCACCAATATACACAATTATGATTCAATAAAATTATATAAAAAAAGGCAACCAGATACACAAACGAACAAATAGATGGACAAACAAACAAACAAAAAAACAAACCAAAACAAAAAAAAACTCAAATAGCCTGATGTAAGCACTCTCAGCAACTGTAAGAAGGGGAGAAGAGAAAACAAAATGATAATATTAATAATAATTTAAAAAAATTAACAACTCCTACAAGAAAGAAAAAAGGAAAAAACACAAGAAAAGCAAAAAGAACAAGCAAAGAAAAACAAAAGGTGCCAAAAAAAGTTATACCTCACACACATACATATACATATATGTATATGTATATATATAAACATAGGACTGTATTTATGCTGTAGGGATCAACTTCAGTAGTAATATTTTTTATGTTGCATGTTGCAATATACTTTCTGGACACCAGGTGACGCCATGAGTGGTTCCCATGCTTAGACCTGTGTCTGCTTAGATTGTTCTTGGTGGTTGCCTGGCTACTGGCTTGGCGCTTAGACACTGCCAAACTGTTGATTGCACTGATCTCAAAAAACCTTCACAGGTAGGTTTAATAAATTCTCCCTGCAACAGTTCCTGTGAATTTCAGGATATCCTGGGCCTGTTTTGAGTGTAGGATGACTGCCTGCGGGTGAGACTCAAATTGCTGCACCAGTCCTTCAGGGAAAGGTGCCTGCAATGACCTTCATCTCCCAAATTTAAAAACAATGACAGCTTCCTATCAGGGATCTTTCCCATCTGAGTGTCTCTCTCCTGCTGCCTAACCACTGTGGTGCTCCTCCAAATGGCACTCCACTCTGGCCACAAAATTCCACTTGGGAGTCCACACTTCACCAATCTTTCCACACAACACCTAGTTTCCCCATGAACTGGGATTGCAATCCTCCAAGGGGGGATGGTGGTTTCTGCTGCCCCCTAAGTCACAGGGCAGAAACTTTCCTGGTAGTCTCTGAAGCTCTGGATTACACTTGAAGTCCAGTAATCTACCACATCACTGCACGCCCCAAACTGCCACTCCATACCAATATTCCATGCTGGGAATGCTCACTCTCACCTGTTGTTCTGGGAGAGCTGAGATAAATATCTTTCCTGTTGGCCATTATGCTCTGCCCCTCTAGAATTCAATATTTTATACCTTTATATATGCTTAGAATTAAACCATTTAAAAATTACTTTTAACTAAGCTATCTCAAGTAATTTGCAACTTTCTCAATGTTAATTTCTCATCTAAAAAAATGAGGCCTGGATTGGAATGAGTGACTCTTCACAAGATATCAAGCACTCCTAATCTCCCTTCTGAATTTCCCTTTACTCTCTAGGCAAATACATTTATACTTCACCTAATTGCTACAATATTTCTTTCATAGCTTACTTTAAAATGTCTTAATTGTAGCCTTTAGCATAACTTGTAATTTATATATTTCCACCATAGGAAAACAGTCACAAACACGAGTTCATATATAGGGTTGCCATGAAGTTCGTGCGTAACTCAAATCACACATGAACTTTATGGCCACCTTCTACCACAAATGCCCTCTATCTATGAGTATAATTGGTTGCTCTTTGAACTTCTTCTAGCTCTCCCTTCAGCTTTCTTTCTGAACCTCTTCTCTCTCTGCATCACAAAAGGTACTTCTCCTATTCTTTGAAGGTCTGGCTAATTTGCAGTGGGAGTAATCGTTATTTTTCATCCAAAAGGTAAGCTTAATTCAAAGCCCTGCATGGGGAGTCAAGCATGAAGCTATAACCTCCATTGCTACTCTTTACCACTAAGTGCGGGGGAAACCATTTTGCAAATGAGAGGATGTAAACTTATGTTTGGAATAGTACATAATGTAATGTAGTCAAAGAATGGAGAACGCTGGTAGTAAACTGAAGGCTTTGCCTAGAACAATACGTCAGAGCTAGCATATGGGCAGTCTAAATGCCTTAATGAAAGTTTGCATAGAAACATTTCCAAAATGTGAGATATTTTAGGAGGGCTTAGGTCTGAAGCAAAAGGGGAAATGTCAAATTCAAGGGGAAAAGATATGGAATGGGACCTTCTTATCTTCTGGGTTCTGTTCTCACTGCTACTGTTATAATTTAGGGCTACTCCAAATCGGGATCACTTTCCCCATCCCAGTTTACTGCCTTTGTGCTTCACTCAATTTTGTTCAATTTTCATTCTGTTGACATTCACATTAAAGCCTTCCAGCAATTCTTTTTCTCCCTAATTTTGGCACAGTTGAAGTACTATAAGTTTCCCAAAGAAGTCTTTTGCTATAAGAAAAGGAAGTGACTATTTTCCTGGCATGATATTACAAGGACAGTCAAGACAAGGTAAGTATACACAATACTGGCTTTTAAAATGTGGTCTCTTTCTCTACTTTCAACTACTATTCAGAAAAATAAGCTCTAATTAATTAAAAACCGTGTTCTTTGGGATTTTAATTCTTGACTGGTTATATGTTGGCTATAGAACCATAATGAAGATGCATTTATTCTTCCCCTCTTATATGTTTAAGAAATATCAAAACTATTTTTAATACATGTGATTAATGTACGAAGATTATAAAGTTAAGGAAGTAATTATGATTTTTGTATTATTTCAAAATATTAAGGAAATACAGATGCTTTTGTTACAGGGATACATATTATAATAAATAAGTCAGGGCTTTTCGTGTATCCATTACCAGAAGATTATTCACTGTATCTGATAGATAAGATTTTATCCCACATCCCCCACATCTTCTTCTTAAATACTTTTTTATCTGATATGATTATTTGTAACATGAACAATCTAAAGAGGATTTTAAATGGTTAATAACAGAAATGAAGAGATTTATATTAAGAAAAATGTGAGAAAACATTATAGGAGTGTCAAAACCAAGGATCAGAAGCCATTTATATTTTCACTTCCAGAAGTTTCTAAACAGAAAAGAATGTGAACCTATCTTAGGACAACCCTTATCTCTGTGGTAGACAGAAATATAAAATGACCTTCACCAAGTCATTGCTTTGTGTAATCCCCTCATTTTGAGTGTGAGCAGAAGTTCTGACTTCTATATACTCAGTAGAACAAGGTGACAGGCTAAGTCATCCATGATCTTGGCCAACCAGAGGTTAAGCTTCCTACAGGTCCTAAAGAAACAAAGTGGGATGTGTTCTTGGGACCATGCCAAGAATTTAGTAAGGGGTATGTACGTTTATTAAAGACTGAATAAATAACTCAAACTGTGTTTCAAAACTTTAATTTTCAGCTTTTTTCTACTCATGGACTCTTTCAGTCTCAGAAAGTGTGAAATAAGGTTAAAGAGTGAATTTCCCTTCAAAATTTTCTGTGTTTTGTGTTATGTTCACAGCTACTTTTGATTAAGGCTATGGTAGAGAATAACATATGAGTATATATAATGCACTGGTTCTTCATTTGAGTATCTACTTAAGGTCTGAATTATAAATAATGATTAGTTTCACTATGAACATTATGTAAACACTTGGTAGGATGCAATGAATTTTATATAGATGGATTTTCTTAAGCCAGGAAAAAGATTATTTTTAGAATTCTACCAAAATTTGTAATTCAAAAAGAAGGATCTGATATTCTTTATCTGATCATAATACTTTCCAAAAAAATTCACTAGAAGAATTTAAGTGTAGGTGGGTTTAAGAATATGCTTATTCAAATGCTTTTGTCACCATATCTCAGAGCCATAGAAAGGTGTGTTTGAAAGACAAATATTTGACAGTAGCTGGACATTATGCAGCAAGTCCAAACAAATGCACCCTGATTTTCTCTTCTTCATGCTATCTCTACTATGTTTTAAAAATGGAAGCCCAGGGATGGCCCTGGGCAAAATGTCAAGGGCAAAATCCTCAACCTGTCATTCAAAGTCCTGAATATTTTGTCCCTTCTCTGTTTTTCCAATTTCAATTCTGATTTTACTCTAAGCCCCAGGTGTTTTTAGACTTATTTCCTTTCAGGCTGTTTCTAAAAACCTTCTGGCTGTCCTAAGAAACCTTCTTGCCTCTGGGTTTTTGCACCTCACTACTGCTGTCTAGCATATTTCCTTGCCTCCATAAAAGCTAATACATTTTTTCCATGTTCATTCATATTTGTAGTTTCCAACATACCTCCTTGCCAGAAATACCCCAGATTTTAATGTCTCCTTTTCCATATTTTTCCACTTCTGTTAGAGCACATTATGATCTTTGAACCAAATTATCTACATGTAATGATTTTTTTTTACTCATGATCTCCTGTGGCTCTGTCTATATTTATTGTTATTATTATATGCTATAGTGTTTTATCCAATCCTCTGGGAAAGGCTTATGTTAAATCATGGCTGTTGAATTGAACCATACTGGAATAGCCAAGACATCTACATTGTAAAGCCTGAAATCATAGATTGTTTTTTTATCCTTATCATAGGCAAATCAACTTTAGCTTGAATTTGCTTCATCTGTAAAATGTAAGTGAACCAGCTACATTAATGGACATAATGTTGTGAAAAGTAACCAGTAATGAAAACTAATATAAACACCAATTACCAAGATTTTATTTATTCTATAATTTTAGGGTACTTACTCCCTCTTTTTTAGCTCTCTTAGGCAAAATTTGACATCTCTCTTATTTTAATTATTTACTGATGACATTCGCTTTAGCAATTTCTTAATATGATATTGAAACCTTTACTTGGAAGTCTGTGTCTACATTTCTAATTTAAATACTATATTTAACATTTAGAAATTCAATGATATTCCTACACATACTTGCTTCTGTTAGTCAAAAGGGTAACAGAATTTTAATGATCAAATAAAGGTGTAGTATATGCTGTTGGAATAGCTGAGACATACTTCAAGAACAGAAGCAATAGTAGCTGCAGGAAGGTCAGATTTGTAATCATACTATGTCCCCATAGGATGCTGTGGTATTAAAAAAGATGAGAGTAAAAGTCACTGAGGAATTTTGCTCTTCCATCCGTTATTTTCTTGCTTGCTTTTCCACCTCCTTCAGTGTGCATGATATTCAGTTTACAATTCAGTCTGATAACTCCAGTACGACAGGTGCATTTTCCCAGTGACTGGAATTCAAATTCTCACCATATTAAAATGGTTAGTCATAAAATATAAGTACTTCATAAGCATATTTAAAGAATTAAATGGCATAAGATGTTTCCAGTCCTCAGTATATAGCAAAGATACAGTTGATGGTTGAATTTCTTAAGCACTCTATTACACATCTACATGTTCTTTAAGTTCTTTAATTCAAGAGATTTTGTAATTAGGGGAAGTTATGGAGGCATATTTCCTTTAATCATTTGAGGAATCACATAAAACATACACTGAATCAACTGTTTTCTGAATTGTATTGTATGTTACAATAACTTTCAACCAAAATAGTTTTTTGAAGTAGGGATATTAAACTTCCATTTCACTAAAGTGTGAATTATTAAGACTCTTAATTATCTCTTCTTTCATATGACAATCATTTTTCCATCATACCGCTTTATAATGGCTGTGGTGTTTTATTAACAGCTAATGAAATAGAGTGAAAATATAGACGAATCCCTTAACTACTTCTTATTTAATTTAGGGAGAAAAAAGTTTGGCCAGAGAGAAAATATAAATTGGAAAGCAAATCACATCTGGATTTCTTATGAATTTCTTTTATGTATATCTATTTCTTCACAAGTGCTAAGTTTTTAATCATATTAAACAAGGTAAATAATACCAAGCTTCAACAACCATAACTATCAGGATATTCTCCTCAGTGTGTTACAGATGCAAATCTGTCATATTGAACTTTGGATAATAATACATTCTTGATGTGCTAGTTGTTTGGTTAAATAAGATACTACTGCACAGTATGTGTATAAACTTAGAGAAGGTGCTGTATAAATATTTCCTATAATTGTCATTTTTGTTGTTATTATATTGAAATTATGTGCTAAATCTTGTAGAAAATGAATGAGGAAAACAACATTTCCAGAAAATTTTATGAGATTCAGGTGAGAAATTCGGGTTAAAGACTGATTTTGAAGGCTAGGAAAAATGCTTCACTAAGAACAGATATTTTCTCTAATGTTTCTGTTCTATTTGCCATTAAGAAAGTTTAAATATAAACCACATCTGCATTGGCAAATATGTAATTATTTTTGTTTTTTTTTTTTTGCAGTTTTGTTCGGGACTAGGTTCGAACACACCACCCCTGGTAAATGGGACCGGTGCCCAACTCCTTGAGCCATAGGTGCCGCCCACAAATATGTAATTTGGGGGAGGGGAGAGAAGTTTATTTTTATTTTAGTCTCTTTCTCATTTCTCTGTCTTCAATGTGAATTAATAGTTCTAATTGCTGTACTTTTTAGTTCTAATATAGTACTTAATTTTTAATGTATGCAATTATATAACATTATCTACTTATCCACTTGTCAAATATATGTTCAGTGCTGCTATGTAAAATACCTTGGACTGGGTTCTTGGGGGTTCAATGACCATGACAATAAAAATTACAAAAAAAATTTAGACAGAAACAGAATATGTGAGTTCATAGAAATTGTGGTCTTGTCAAAGAGATTACATTAACAAATAACCTCAGAAGTAAATATACAATTTATATATTAAGTACTATAGACAGATGCTTGGTGCAGTAAGATACTTAACTGAGAGAATAGAAGTCTACTAAGTGCTGGGCAGAGTGCAGATTATCTAGAAGAAGTTCCTTCTGAATCTGCATTCAACTTCAGGAGTCCTGCAAAGTGTAGAGAAAAGCTATAGAATGAAGAGAAATCTCCTGAGATGCAGAGCATTGGGGATTGGAGTGGAGAACAAATAGAACTCCACAGCCCCCTACAGCACCCTCTGGGGGGAAAAAAAGATGGCAGTCAAGCTCTAAAAGCAGAGAGAGAGATACAGTGTGGTGGTGGGGAACTAAAAAGTAAAATAAAACATGAAAGACTTCTAAACTACCTAGTGCTGAGAGTCCATCAAAGAGCATAAAAGAATACTTATTCAATGCCTAGGACATTAAAGAAAATGTTATGGTATGTGCAAAGAAGCAAAAAAAAAAGCAAAATAATGAAGACAGAAAAATCCGTATAATCTTACTAGTAGGTCAGATGATAGAATTACAGAAAAAAAAAACTTTAAAGTAATTATTCTAGGAGTTCTGTTTACAATTCAGATTTAGCAAGTCATAAAAGAACATTAATTTCTCTGAAAATCCATAAAAATTGAGGTAAGCTCTGAAGATATGGTTTTTCAAAACTTACCAGAGAACTAAGGAAACAAAGAAAGTTAGTTTAATTAAATTTTAGAAAACGCCAAACCATACATAGGGTCCAACACTCTCTTTCTTGGCAGAACAATTGAAAAAGAACTTGCCATAGATATGCATAAGTAGGATCCAAACAAACTTTCAATCAATGTTTATGGCTACTTATCAGCTGGCAAGAATGCTTAGACTCCTACCACAGAGGAAATCTGGACCCACCAACCCTGTTCTCTTCAGTGAGCCTTTATTGAGTTCTTGAGAGTCATAAAACAAACATTACCCAGTATAATGTTGCAAGCACTTCCTTTTAGTGATTGCTACCAGTGTGACTGTGATTTTCGTGTGTCCTAATAATAATGAGCTTGCTGGGATTAAATATTAAAGCCCCTCATGGCAGACAAATACGAGTTTAATGGGGTTTCAAGGTGTCCATGATTGCCTATCTTGGGATTATTTCCTACTTGTATACACTCTGAATATCATTATTACTGCGGAAATGAGCCACAGATGAACTATAGATACCTCCACTCACCACAAGCACCTTTGAATTCTGCTCGGGGAAGATACCAGGCATCAGGACAAGAAGAAGAAACACAGAACAGACAGTATATTTCAAAGAAGGATAAACACACTAACAAATTTCAGTCCCACTTTAAAATATTCTATTCACAAACAACTATGGTCAGGCTCTATTTCTAGTTATAGAAAGAAAAATATGTTCCTAAAATTTGAATTTGTGATTTAACTACAATTGAAATTTAACAAATACTGACAAGGATGTAATTCTCTCTGTAATTATTAGTAAACATCTTGCTATAAAGCGATGTGTTTTCATCACAATAAGATATGGGATAAGGACACTACGGATTCCAAAGAAATGGATACTCAGGAAGGACAGACTGTGTGCGTCAGCCATTATACCTACCATATTCACTTTCTCAAAAGAGAAAAGGCAAAAGTTGAATAAAAAATTGTACATAGCCATCTATAATTAGACTTGAGTTAACTATTTTTTTCTTTTTTATTAAATCATAGCTGTGTACATTAGTGCAATCATGGTGTACAATGTGCTGGTTTCCTATATAATCTGAAACACTTTCATTAAACTGGTTAACATAGCCTTCATGGCATTTTCTTAGTTATTGTGTTAAGACATTTACACTCTGTATTTAGTAAGTTTCACTACACCCTTCTAAGATGCATTGTAGGTGTGATTCCACCAATTACCCTCCCTTCAGCCAGCCTCTCCCCTCTTCTCCTGTTCCTTGTCCCTTTCCCCATATTCTTAGGCTATAATTTGGGTTATAACCTTCATATGAAAGCTATAGATTAACTTCATAGTAGGGCTGAACACATAGGATACCTTTTCTTTCATTCTTCAGATACTTTGCTAAGAAGAATATGTTCCAGCTCCATCCATGTAAACATGAAAGAGGTAAAGTTCCCATCTTTCTTTAAGGCTGAATAATATTACATGGTGTACATATACCACAATTTATTAATCTGTTCATGATTCGATGGGCACTTGATTTTCTTCCATGACTTAGCAATCATGAATTGGGCTGCAATAAACATTCTGGTACAAATATCTTTATTATAATGTGATTTTTGGTCTTCTGGATCTATACCTAGTAGAGAAATTATAGGATTGAATGGCAGGTCTATTTTTAGATCACTAAGTATTCTCCAAACATCTTTCCAAAAGGAATGTATTAGTTAGCATTCCCACCAGCAAGGTAGAAATGTCCCCTTTTCTCCACATCCATGCCAACATCTCTGGTTTTGGGATTTTGTGATGTGGGTTAATCTTACTGGGGTTAAATGATATTTCAAAGTAGTTTTGATTTGCATTTCTCTGATGATTAAGGATGATGAGCATTCCATTCACAGAGTAGTGCCAAAGAAGATGAACTATTTGGGAGTTTATCTAACAAAGGACATGAAAGATCTCTATAAAGATAACTGCGAAACTCTAAGAAAAGAAAGAGCTGAAAATGTTAACAAATGGAAAAACATACCATGCTCATGGCTAGGAAAAATCAACATTGTTAAAATGTTCATACTACCTAAGAAATATACAATTTTAATTCAATCTCTATTAAAGCACCATTGTCATACTTTAAAAATCTTGAAAAAATAATACATTGTTTTATATGGAATCAGAAAAAAACTCAAAAAACCAAGACGTTACTCAGAAATAAAAACAAAGCAGGAGGAAACACTACCAGACCTCAGTCTGTACTTCAAATTAATAGTGATCAAAACAGCATGGTACTGGCACAAAAACAGAGAGGTAGATATATGGAGCAGAACAGAGAACCCAGAGATGAACCCTGCTACCTATCATTATTTGATCTTTGACAAGCCAATTAAAAACATCCAGTCGGGAAAAGATTCCCTATTTAGCAAATGGTGCTGGGTGAACTGGCTGGCGACCTGCAGAAGACTGAAACTAGACCCACACCCTTCACCATTAACTAAGACAGAATCTCACTGAATTAAAGATTTAAACTTAAGACATGCAACTATAAAAAGTATTAGAAGAATGTGCAGGGAAAACTCTTGAAGGTATCGGCATGGGCAAATATTTTATGAGCAGGACTCCCTGGGCAATTGAAGCAGCATCAAAAGTACCCTAATGGGACCTGATCAAACTAAAAATATTATGCACAGCCAAGAACACAGTAAGTAAAGCAAGCAGACAGCCCTCAGAATGGGGAAGATATTTGCAGGTTATG